>WWET01002067.1:121930-136055 GCA_011038615.1 Limnodynastes dumerilii
CTTGGGGGGAGGAAGGGGAACTGGAGGCATATTATGGGGAATACTGGGGGAGGGGGAGGGAGGGGAACTGTAGGCATATGATGGGGAATACTAAATGGGGCTGGAGGCATATGATGGGGAATAATGAAGGGAGCTGGAGGCACAATATGGGGAATACTGAGGGGGGCTGGAGGCACATAATGGGGAATATTGAGGGGGGCTGGAGGCACATGATGGGGAATACTGGGGGGCATCAGAGACATGATGGGGATACTGGGGGTGCTTCACAGACATGATGGGGATATTGGGAGGGGGGCTGCAGAGACATGATGGGGATATTAAGAGGCTGCAGAGACATGATGGGGAAATTGAGGGGCTACAGAGACATGATGGGGATACTGAGGGCAACAGAGACATGATGGGGATTATGAAGGCTGCAGAGAGATGATGGTGAAATTGGGGGGCTGTAGAGACATGATGGGGATACTGAGGGACTGCAGATACATGATGGGGATAGTGAGGGGCTGCAGAGACATGATGGGAATATTGGGAGACTGGAGACACATAAGGGGAAGTACATACAAGGGGGAGAGATTGGATGAATATATACACTGTACACACACAAAACTGGATAACTAAGTGCTTACAAGGCTGTGCTTCTTTGTATTATGGTTACAAATGTTTTCTGTTTTGTGACTGCATTGCATTGTGACTGTTTTTTTTAACTGCATTAAGGTTACAAGAATGTTGAATTTATTGTACAGTGGTCAGAAGGATGCAGTCTGTATTGTAAGGTGGCCTGTATGGTATAGCAGTCACTAGGATAATGTCGGTAAGTATGGTATAGCGGTCACTAGGATAATGTTGGTAAGGTATGTGTCCCTAAGATATATAGTCTGTATTGTGTTGCAGATTTTAGGATGAAATGGGATTTGTATAGTGGAGACTAGAATGCTGCCTGTATTGTATAGTAGCGGCTATGATTTGCTTTCTTTTATTATGTTTACAAGACTGTGTTTTATGATGCTTACATGGATACTATACTCTATTAACTATAATGATAAATTGTTAAACAGGTAGGTGCAAATGTAAAATTTGCAGGGAGGCACCGAACACCCTAGCACCAGCCCTGTCTATGTAGGTGAAACCCACAGCATTGTCTATCTGTATTTCAATGTATCCACTGCTGATCTTTTTCAACAATTGCCCAGTCATGTTCTGGCTTAGGGCCAGATTTACTAAGCTGCGGGTTTGGAAAAGTGGAGATGCTGCCCATAGCAACCAATCAGATTCTAGCTGACATTCTCTAGTATGTAATAGGAAAGTGAGAGCTAGAATCTGAATCATAGTAGTCTAGAGCCAGCTTAGTAAATCTGGCCCTAGACTACTATGCCAACAGCATACTGTTCTGGGGAGTTTGCTCATGAACCATCCTGTCACCTAGCAGATACAATATGTAGCTTTTGTTTAAACAAAAGTATGACACTAACCTAATTCATTAAACATATGCTAGTAAACAACCTGGCACTGTGTGTATAGTACTGCTGTAAGGTATAAATAAGTGCCAAAATGAGTTTGTCCTTGGGGTAAACATAGATTTCGCAAGGACCTGGCTATAAAAAGCTTTCAATTTCTTTATGATTGTAACCTCAATCCAGATAAGAGTTAACCATCCCCTGTACTGACAATGAAAGTAATGTGGAGGTAATAGGCATTACTGTGATAATAAAAGGTCTATTTTTTAAATGTAAACTTTACTCATTTAACATTATACTCTAGTGCTCCATAGTCTAGAACTGAGCGATAGTTAATAATTGCAATGAAGAAAATATAGCCATTGTAAATATTTTATTATGTAAATGTAGAAATTTAAGCCTAGATATTTTTTCTCATGTTTTGTACATGGAAATATACACAAGTAGTTTTAAGTAGAGATGAGCTGTTTGGATTCAGATGAATATGGCAAAACCAAATATCAGATCAGATTAAAACTCATTTCATGGCACCAAATTCTCACATATTTTGGATTAGGAGCATGGCGAGACTTGGAGGGATTTCATGGGGGTTAGAGGGATTTGGTGGAATTTGGTCATCTTCTAGGGTCTTGAGAAGCTTTTTGGGTATCGGTTAGTGTTTTAGAGGTATTCCAAAATGATAAATTTTTGTTAAAGCTGTGCCATATAAATATAAGTTATTTTATTTCACTAACAAGCTGTAGCTCATAAAATATTTGTGCTAGAAGTAGTTTGAGCTGTCATCAGACTTACTAGGCTACAGTCTAGGGCATAGGGCCTGATCCAGAACAACGCTTCTGAGCGAATTTACGAGTGGCGGAGACGTAAAATCGCCTATTTGTAAGTACTGCGCATGCGCACCATAGAAAATGCGCTCAATAGCGTAGCGTAATTGTGAGCGTATGGGCCATTCACGTATGTGTCAAGTAAATACTTACGTGTGGGCGTGACAATTTTACGTTACTCCAAAATACCTCTGAAATACGTGAAGTAGGCGGGGGCTTGTATTTAAAGTGTACAGTATGGGCGTGCTTAGCTGCGTAAATTCGTGTTGCCCATACGTACGTGTGCGTATGACTGCGGTTACGTTGGCAAAAGTTAAGGTAGGGTTTGGAAAGCGTATCTTGACAAAATAAGCACGTTCAAGGGGTGTGCCGAGGGGAGACGGCACACATAGTTCTGGATCTACCCCATAATGCTTAAAGGGGGTGCATCGAATCTTAACCCAATGCAGCCTCACACCCTAGCGCTGTTTCCTCCTAACATAGGCAGCAGCAACAGCTTCCATTTCTTAATGATGTCTAATGCTTTAGTTTGACAGTCACTGTCAGGGATTGAAAGAAAAGGCTGCTGCCTAAACTGCAGCAAAAGTGTCCTCTGCAAGCCATGCCACCTAACATAGGTGACTGTTGATTGGGATTCTTCATGACAGCAGAAGGTTTCTACAAGCGGTTGGCTGCTCATGTGACTAGGCCAACCGCAGAACTGGGAGACCACAGAAAGACAGCAGCATGTTTGTGGACTACAACCAGGAACCCACTAAGCTGTTGTTTGGTGAATAATTAGTATTTTCCGTTTGAGTGAGATCTGTGGTCTTTTTATCTTCACTGATGCCTAGCACTGACCAAAGTTAAAATATCCACTAAAGATGGTGGTAAGTAAGCAATAAATACTTTTTGAAACAACAAAATGATTAAAGTTTATGATTTTTATTACAATTTTATTATATAATATATATACACACATCAAAACATCTACATTGATTGAGCAGTAACTACACAACTCAGCAACCATGTCTTCTGTCAAGTACCTCTTATCTGTCCCTTGTTTTACTCTATATATTATAATCAGTCTCAGTCTTGACAATTTCTCTAACATAATATTAATTATTTATCCTGTGTAGATTTTCTTCCTATTTGTTTTTATCTTGCAAGATCTGAAATCTTGTAATGTGCTCTCTCCCACTGATTACACTTCTGCTTGATTATGGTGAAATACATGGGCAAACCTCCAAAATATTGCAATATAATTAGCAAAAAAAAAATGAAAAAGATTAAACCAGTAGCTAGAAATCATTATTTGTGTTTCTAAGTCAATAAATGAAAGAATATAAATCACAATGTGTTCCTTAACAAATCATCATCATGAAGAATATATAAATTGATTACTTTTGGAGAAAAAAAAAATGTTCCTACAGGGAGATACTAGGGCTAGAACTCCAAGCATCTGCGTTGACTATTAATCACTATGGGCCAAATCCAGATCTAAGTGCAGTTTAAGTACGATCTCATAGCGTATTTATGCGATCATAAGTACTATGCACTTTCCTCGGTCACATATAAGTTACTTGATTTACGAGTATCAAATCCTACCTTAACTTTTTGTTGCATAAGTATGCTCAGACGTAATGAATTGTTGCACGTAATGGCCTAACCCGGCCCATTCTGTATAATTTAAATGCCTCCTTCCGCCTACAAAGCATATTTCCGGCAGCTGCAAGGATGACCCACCCCTTCGTACATATTTACGAGGAAGGTACGTACGATCAGAGCTACGACGCCTAACATCTGCTGTGCGCATGCGCAGTACATACAAAAACTTGAAGTTACGCAAGGGCTAAGCGTAAATACGCTTTCGTAATGAACTCTGGATCTGGCCCTATATCACTCAGGCATCCTAAACCTCCACAGTCAAGAAAGTATGATTTGATCCGCATATCACTCTATACCTTGATTTCTATGTAAAGTAGGTGACAGTTTAACAAGCAATCTGTTTTTTTTTATAGATGACAGTTTAAGAATTATCCAGTTTTTTCTATATAAAAAGTTTAAGAAACAGACACTTTGTAGCCTAATTGTTAGTCACTTCTGTTGTATCTCTCCATAAAACCCTAATTATGTGGCTTCAGAAATGCGCTTTGCAGGGTAGCACTGGCAGTTGACAGACTTGTTTCCTCTACCAAAGGTTTTTGCCACAGACAATTGTCATTTAAATCAAGTCCTCTGTGATGAACATCGACCACCACTCCTATGTATTTCTTTAGGGAGTGAGCTCACACTAGAAAAATGGATTCAGAACTATATTCGATCACTCAAAAGGATGATAATGATGATGATGATGATGATGATGATGATGAATGCGTTGCTGGTGGAGATTGCTTGTGCTGGGATCTTCTGGTTGTTGATGCTGCTTGTTCTTACATGTGATTTCACAGATTTGGGTAAAAAAGGTTGCATGAACTCACTGCAAATTATATAACATGGAGGAGGTGCCTAGATGTTTAACTTTCCTGCTTCTACTTATTTTGGCTTTACATATGGCACTGATGCCTTGAAAACTGTTTGCAGGATTTGCGGAAAACTATTTCCCCACAGTAAAAGTGAAAACAGTATCGGTCGCTCTGTATCACTGCAGCCAGACTGGAAGACAAACAGAGGATCCTACACCCTCCAAAAGAAGATTTAATGTGAATAGAAGTGGTCTCCCAATTAGGCGCTGTGTGAGAACTAAAAAACACAAAAAATATATATATAAAAAAACTATCTACAAACAGGTGTGGAGATAATTCAGACTGGACCAACAATAGTCCCAAAAAATGGAAGCAGAAATTCTGTATCTATATGGCATAAGATACTATATGTTGATTGCAGCTGTCATATATAACTCCATATATCCTCCATATAGTGCATAAATGGGAATAAAAAGGAGAAAAAGCAATTAGATAAATAGTAATAGGCTGATTTATTAAACAAATGAGTGGCCCATTAAAACAAAATTTTGGCCAGGGAACAAAACATCAAAAAAACATAAGCTAAAACAAAAAAAACCTTCAGGATCCTAAAGACCCTGTGTAGGGATAAAGAACAGTCTCAAAGTGGACAGATCGTACCCGGCGTGCAGATGAAGGTGGAATAGAAGATCCCGTCGCCGATGCGGAGGACGAAGAAAGCCCGGGATGCGTCCAAGATGGTCAGGCAGGCAATCAGGATGCTGCAGAAGTCCGACGGTAGGAGCGTGCACTGAGAGAGTTCAACAAGTTACCGGACTGACGCGTTTCGAGGGAAGCCTCTTTTTCAAAGTGGTAAAGGTAAGTATCCTGTTGCTGGTATTTAAGGTTCCTGGGTGGTCCAATTAAAGACTACACACCTGCTAGAGATAAGCTCATCAATGGAGCTGACCGTCTAAAAGTTTAAAATAGTATAGCTGGCCAGGGAACAAAACATCTAAAAACATGAAATGAAACAATAAAACCCTTCAGGATCCTAAAGACCCTGTATAGGGATAAAGAACAGTCTCAAAGTGGACAGATCGTACCCGGCGTGCAGATAAAGGTGGAATAGAAGATCCCATCGCCGATGCGGAGGACGAAGAAAGCCTGGGATGTGTCCAAGATGGTCAGGCAGCCAATCAGGATGCTGCAGAAGTCCGACGGTAGGAGCGTGCACTGAGAGAGTTCAACAAGTTACCCGACTGACGCGTTTCGAGGGAAGCCTCCTTTTTCAAAGTGGTAACGGTAAGTATCCTGTTGCTGGTATTTAAGGTTCCTGGGTGGTCCAATTAAAGACTACACACCTGCTAGAGATAAGCTCATCAATGGAGCTGACCGTCTAAAAGTTTAAAATAGTATAGCAAGCTAAAAAACCGTGGTGATATTACACGTGAATACAAGGAAACATAAATCCATACAGACGGGGTACAATTGGAATTAAAAACCATAAATATCAAAGATATAAAACTGAACAACAATTAAAACAAAATAAAAATTTATTATAACCATAAAAGAATGTAGATCCAAAAGTTCTATGTGACTGGGGACTACACTTTAACCCACTATACTACATACAGTATATAGTAGTTGATGGAAGGGGTCAGAGTGATATATTATTCATAAGGAGTACAGGGAAATAAGCACTAAAAAAGAACCAAGAGTTAAATATTCAAAAGGCCATGATAATATGAATGTCTTCGTTGAAGAAATATCAATACAGAAAGAGGGGGATGATAATGCAATTAACGGAAACTACCAAAAACTAATAAGATTGGCTGAAAAATTTATATACCAATACCCACAGGGGGGTTTGAACCAGAGATTCTATGTGTTGGAGACCTACACCTTAGCCACTAGGCTACTGCTGTGAACAGGGAACAAAGTGATTAGATATAATATTTGGTCTTCTGCCAAATCTAAAAGGATGATAAATAACCTTAATAGGTGTGATGATACAAGGAATAGGGGAATAAGCTACTAAAAGATAATATATTATTTCCAAGTGAAAAAAGTGCCAGAAAAAATTCTGTCGCTATGGGACAGGGAGGTATATCGATGTTATCCTAAAATAATGGTGAAATCTGCCTACATTGAGGGGAAATAAGTGTCCCTAATGCTATGGTGAAATGAAAAAGGTTGCAACAAGAAGTAACCTGAAGTTCTTAATGGGGTGAACAAGTGTAGTGAGTGATAACTAATGTGAGAATGTGAAAAAAGATTGAAGTTACATATAGGAGTGTCGATGAAAAGGGGAAGGGGGTCTCATGACCCCAAAAATAAGAAAAAGGTGTAACTCTAATTATCTAAATGCTTATGTAAAGAGATAAACCTTCAGTGCAAAAAGGGACTAGATGCAAGATACATATAAATATGATGAAAAATCTCCAACAGCATAAACAGCATAATAGGAAACTGTATGTGCATGAAATTGAAACCAAGACAACATGTTGTGTATACTGCGTATTTGAATACTCCAAAAAGATATATAAAATGCAATACCGGAACTTATTAGTAGGTACATGTTAATATAATAAAAATCCCCATCGAAATAAATAGCATTATTAAAACTTTATGTACATGAAATAAGAAAAATAGCAACATAATTTGTCGATACTATATACATATGGAGTGGTTTAGGAATGGACATGAATGAAAAACCTCTGTTACAAGGACTAAATAAGTTAATTTAAAACCCATAGGTGAATATTAAAAAAACCCTGAAAAGAACACAATGAAAGGTAAATCAATGACAGGTATATCAATGAAATCAGATGGACCTAATATTAGTCATCATTGCAGTTATAGATGTAAGGCTAGGCTAAAATGGCCTAGATATGAATGGAAGGTGCTTGACTCTAAAGTCAATAAATCTAAAAAACCTTAAGTGAATTTAATAGTAGATGTAAGACTGGACCCATCCAAACTCAGCATATATAACGAAGGTCCCTAACTACGAAGGAAGCGAACCCTGATCACAACAAAGATATAGATAGGTGAACAGTACTACTAAAACTGAGGACAGTGATTTCTAAATAAATATTACAGAGGTCCTAATGAGAAAGGGAATGGACTATACTCTGTCAAAAAGTATATATATATAAAATATCCATCAAATAGGGGATCACCCCCAGTGAGAAGGTCGTGTAGCAAAGGTAATGGAAAGACTAAAACAGAGGAAAAAAAGATGGTGATGGTAGATGGACTCTGGTTTCTCTTCCACATCCTATTACAGTACCTGGTCTTCCCATCGGGAAGTACTGACCTTTAAAGTACTGACCAGGCCTACCCCGCTTAGCTTCCGAGATCAGACGGGATCGGGCGAGACAGGGTAGTACAGCTGTATAAAGAAAATCAGAGAAACCATTTAAGTTCGAAATCTTGATTCAAACCGCCAGGTACTAAAGAGCCAAGATTGAAAATATATTGCATCTCTGTCCTGGCCAATATATCACTACAACTGAAATTCCTACCATTACCTTTAACTAGTTTAATACCACAAAATGATTTGATATGGCAACCATCTCCCTGATGGTGATCCTTGAAGTGCATTGAAAGGGAGTGTGTGGCTAAATTCTACTTAATATTTCTTAAATGTTCACTCCATCTTGTTTTGAGAGGACGGGAAGTTCTCCCTATATAGGTTTTGTCACATTTGCAGGTAATAGTATATACACAATTTTTTGAGTTGCAAGTAATGAATTCATCTATTTTAACTGATTTACCATTCATTGGGGATGTGAAGGTAGTCATTTTTTTCTCTGTTCTACATATTTTGCACATAGGACAATCTCCACACCTAAAAAAGCTTTCGTATTGATGTTGACTATAGGTATCACAACCCGCGGCAGACGCTGCACTTACCTATGCTTTGGCCCCCTGAGAACTGCCATCTCCCGCTGTGCAGTGACTGCGGTCCGTCGGAGGCTGTCACTGAAACAGTAACAGCCCTGTGCCTGTTTACCAGTATTACTGCTGTTTAATAAAATGTGACTTTCTACTTTTTACAGCTGTGCCCATAAACATTTCATGGAACATGGAAGTGTACTCTTGCAACTATTTTCACTGTTACTCTCAAATTCTAGATCAGCCCAAATGATGGTAAAGTAATATGTTAGGTCTTAAGACCTACCTCGTACTGTTCTGATTGGTGCTTTATGGAAATCACAGGAATTAGTGCATACATTTAATTTTTTTTACTTCTCATGCCCACTACAAATTAACTTAGCTATTTGTTTATCCTTAATTCTACATTTGTTTCTTCTTTTTGTTTTCGTCCTACTTTTGATTCTCCAGAAGGAGATATGGAACCCAAGTTCAGCACCTACTCATCCACATACCAATAGGAAGTTCTAAATCAGACATTTAACCTGTACCTGTAACTATATAGTCTATGTACCGGATGCAGACTTAAGATCAGATTTCATACGTTAGCCTCCGCAACAGAGGCTAAGGTATGGAATTCGGTATACTAAAAGCTGAACGTGGAAGAGAATATCACATACATATGGTGTGTGGGCCACCCAGTGCCACACGGAACAGCGCTTGAGAATAGGGGACATCACACAAGTTGAGGAAGTCAGTCTGATCAGGTAAGTAACGGGGAATATCACTTGTGGCTGCAACAAGCTAGGAGACAATAGCCAAGTCTGTCTTAACCTTTATGGGCTCCAGTGAACACTCCAGGTTTCGAAGCCCCCACTGCACTGCACTACCAGGAATCAGGCTCCACGGGCAAAGGAGGTGAAGCTCCATTCATCAGAGGGCATATAGCCCTGTAGTGTCATAGGGCACCAAGCCCTATTAGATTAGTGAGGCACTAGGCGCTAGGCCCGGTGCTTGGTCAAAAGGTTGCTAAACCCTTTGTTAGCCCTGGGACAGGTAAGAGCTAGGCTCATGGAAGATGATCGATAGACTCTGGTTAGGCCACAGTAGCACAAGGCCCCTTTATGTTGGTAGGTGGGCAATAGGTCCTGATTAGGCCTTAGTGATAGGAGACTTCCACAAGTGGAGAAGACAAGAGAAAACCTCCCATAGGTAAGTTTGGTCTCTTAAAGGAGGACGACCAGTGAGAGATTTGTCAAGGGGACAAACTTCTGTGGTGAATATACCTCCCTGTTTGTCTGCATGTCCCCGCCTCCCACGGGTGTAGACAGAACTTGTAGGTGTGGGTAATGTCCCATTCGTTTGCCATTGCTTGATGAAAAGAGGGTATCTGAGGCCTTTGCCAGTGATGACCATTTCTTCACCAGTGACCTAACGTCCCCGTTCTCTCCCACAGGTTTTCCCTAGGTGTTGGCAGAGATCTAACTCTTCCTTCCTTCCACATAAGAAAGAGGTCCACACTGAGAACTGAAAGGGAAAGGGAACAGCACAGTGTTCTCCAGTCTGCTCTTCTGGATCCGGCAGGAACCTTGGGGGTGTGTTTGGGTTTCTCTTTTGTGTTCTAGACCATGATTTCACCCATTACAAAAGTGCAAAAGTTTTAAATAAATACTTCCATCCGTATTTAACTCTGGATCAGGTGCACTTGCTTGGGTGCACCCTTACTGTACATTGACTATGGACTAGATCCATACCCCCTCATTACAGCCGAATTCCTCCTGCTAGATGTGGAATTCCCTCTGCCTGCCTAAAGGGGTGTGGGGGAGCATTTAAATTGTACAGTAGGGGTGGGTTTTAGGGGTTACATCCACTGATCCGCACGGGTGACTTAAGGCTGCCATATGTCAGCAAAAGTAACCTAAAGTCCGCACAAGAGAGTGACGGGAGTTCACTCCCCTCTTCCGTGCAGACTGCTAGACCTCAGTTCAAGCAGTAAATGCACAGAAATCAAGATCCGGTCTTGTGTGCCTCCTCTTCTCCTCATTCCGAGTTTTTGAGTCTGTGTCGGGCATGATTGCATGTGCTTAGTTTTTGAGGATCCACGGTGCAAAATTACACTGAAATAAACCACATAGTCAGATCACCTTCTTTGTATTAAATACTAGGCAATACTGGGCTCCCTGTTTTATATCTATTAAGTATATGCCAGTAACACTTTTTTACATAAATAATGCCTCATTTCTTTCAGTTTATCCTGTTTTTTTTTTATAGTGATGCCATTTCTTCAGTCAAAATGGAGTTAATAACCACAATTTTAAACATAAATGACTCCCACTTTCTGCTTCTTGCACTTATATTTTTTTTTACTTCTGGGATTAAAACTGAATTTGTAGTTATTCCCTCTAAAAACACACATTTCTGTGAAATAAATAATCTAAAGCACTTTGATCCAGTCTCACTGACAGTAGCTGATAAATATTACTCTTCTAAATGAACCTTCACTGCACAATTCCTTTGAAGTGCATTCTGATTTCAAACACCACACTTTCAAAGCTCTCACACCTGCCGAAAATTTGTTTTGAAATCAATACAGACAAAGAAAGCTAATTGTATTTTGTCAGATGATTTTTAAGTATGCACTTTATTTTACGGTACTTTTTTTTATTATATTCGTTTAAAAGGAGCTGTATATTGCCCTACTTTATGCTGTCAACATAAATAAATATTAGCAATGACTGAGTCATATGTGTGGGAATATAATTGGTGGTGATACAGTCAGTATCTATTGCAAATAATGCTCAACAAGCACTCTATAAAATCATCATTTCCATTGAAAGAATAACTTAACATTTACAGTTCCTTCTATATCTGTGAAAAATAGCTGCAATAAATGTAAAATACTCAGATCAGTACAATGCTGGTATTCCCACTTGCTATTTGTTTTCTAATTAAATATTTGGTCGGGGCTATTAGGTGATGATTCTTCAGATAAATGATGATGGTAATTGTTATTTTTATTTCCTATATTTGCTATTCTTTTTTCTTCATTACATATGTAAGCACCTTACAAAGTGTAATTATGTATCCATTTTAAATAAAATAATCTATTGGGATTACCAATCCCCAATTTATTTCCCATTTAACGGATAAAAAACCAATATATGTGCAATGTCCACTGATTTTACATCTATGTAATGGGGAGGGTATTTCTCAGTGATTACACTACCACGGTAGGGAGCTGTCAAGCACAATATGTGTGGCAGATGATAAGGTGATGTCCTCGTCTGCACACCCATAATGAAGCCTGTGCACTTCAACCTCAGTGTACCCATTGCATCTCAGCAATTAATACATAACCAATGCAATGCATTCAGTGCCAAAAACATGTTATTGGAGCTACACAGAGGATGAGTGCTTCACTCTCATTATATCAGCTGTCAGGCTAAGGGCAGAGACTGCCATGAGGACAGAAATTGTGGCAGCTTACAGGTAATATTATTTTGTCATTTACATATTGATTGTATAAAAATGTTTAGCAATATATATATTTAATGTGGGGGGCAGATGCCTGCAGATAACTGCCTATTCTTTACTCTTTGGTCATTCAGACCTTCATATTAATTATTCATCTAATGTGCAGAGAGGACACAGGATTGTTAAGAGATGTAGGCAAGGATCAACAGGAACAATGGAGTAGATAACTCATTGGAATTTTGGAGTAGAGTATCCATAGTAAAGCACAAGGAGTAATGGATCAATGGAAAACTGCATAGAAAAACTGAAGGCACAGGGAGCAATGTAGAATTCAGTATCACTGGAAGCACAAGGAGTATTCATATGGAACCAACAATAGCCAAATACAGGTTTAGAAATACAGACCTCCCAAGTGTCCCCCCGATTCCAGCTTTCGGGGGCTGCCCCGTCCGCCTCACAACTTTTTGTTTCTTTTGATTTTTTTTTAAAGCCCATGCCACTGTATATATAGCAGGGCTTTACACCACACAGTACAGGTAATACAGGATCAAACCTGTTACTGTGAATGGCAGTGACCGAACCTATGCGGTCACTGCCATTCTAGAGAAACAGATTTGGTCCTATAGGGCTCCCGTAGTAGCCCTGTATTACCACTACTGCACCACGTGACTGCAGCAGAGCAGACAGAGGAAGGAAGAAATCATCAAAGGTAAGTAAGAGAAGAGGCTGGACATAAGGGGCAGACATAGAGGCTGTAAATAAGGGGAAGACATGAAGCAGGACATAAGGGGCAGACAATGGAGGCTGGACATAATGTTACACGCCGCATGGCGCCCGCGGCGTGTAACGGTGCTTCCCCGCTGTCCGCATCTCCCGTCTATTCCTTACCTCATCTGACGGCTGCGGGCAGCGCGTGCTGTCTCTCCCCTGCTCCTGGGCGCCGCCATCTCCATGCTGACAGCGTCCCCTCGTTCCCATGGCAACCTCCCGCTCTCCAATCAGTATAGGAGGCGGAGGTTGCCATGACTCTGTGGGACATAAGGACAATGGAGGCTGGACATAAAGGGCAGACATGGAGGCTGGACATAAGGGGCAGACAATGGAGGCTGGACATAAGGGGCAGACAATGGAAGCTGGAAATAAGGGGCAGACAAGACAATGTGTTCCTTGTCCCTTGCATTTAACCCTGTAGTGTCTTACTTCCCAGTTCGTGCCCTTGCTGCCTTGCCTTGTTTGTTTAACCCTTGCTCTGCTCTCATCTCTTCCTCTCTCATCCTTCTTGGTCTCTACTTGCTTTCTTGAGTGCCCTCTGTGTTCCTTGCCTTGTCCCTTGCATTTAACCCTGTAGTGTCTTACTTCCCAGTTCTTGCCCTTGCTGCCTTGCCTTGCCTTGTTAACCCTTGCTCTCCCTGAGTGCTAGTTTCTGTTTGCGGTGATTGTGCTGAGTGAGTTCCCCAGTTAGTCTCGTCTGTCTGTCTTCGTATTGGTTGCCCTGGTCTGTCTGTTCAGTGTTAACTGTTGTTGGTCTAGTGCAGTCCCTTCTGCAACTGCTGCACCTCTTTACCCGCTATATCTTACCCCGTTCCCGCTCGGCCCTATTTTCCTTTCCGGGTATCCTCTAAGGTTCGTATCCAGGAGAAGTCTCATCAGCGCCAGCCTATCCCCACCATCAGGGGCCCTAGTGAAGACTCCAGACGGGCACTGGCTCTACTTACTGGTGAGTTACCCGATTCCTCTTTTGTCTACTGTTTTATGTGTGCTGCCAATCTACTCTATCCAGAGTACAACAACCCTAGCCACCCTAACATATTTTACACTTTGTTTAACATTTTTTGCATTTACTGCTGGTATAATTGGCATTTTGACATTACCTGAGCATATGGTAAATAAAGTTTCATCTAAAGTATAAACCACACCTCTCTGATGAATTCACAATGGGGTAGATCCAGAACTACGTCCGTCTTCCATAGACGGACGTAATTCACTGAACAATAACTACTGCGCATGCGTAGTAGCTATTGTACGTAATCTGCGTATCTTTTCGATACGTAGATTGCATATATGCGGT
>WWET01002067.1:136901-147179 GCA_011038615.1 Limnodynastes dumerilii
CAAGGGGCAGACATGGAGGATGGACATTACAAGGGGCAGACATGGAGGCTGGACAAATAATATAGAGGCAGATATGGAAGCTGGACATAATAATAAGGTGAAGACATGAAGGCCAGACATAATAATAAAGGGCAGACATGAAGATTGGACAAATAACAAGGAGGAGACATATGGAGGCTGGATATAATAATATTAAGGGGCAGACATGGAGGTAGGACAAATAAGTGATTGCAGGGGAGTGCTAAGAGTTGCTGAAGTTTCTAGTTAACCACTAGACAGAGCAGAGAACCAGCAGACAGCAGCAAGATAATCAGGATCAGGGAACAGGTAAGTACTATGACTATAAGGCTACTAGACTCCATTTTGTAATACAGACTTTAGTATGACTACTCTGATAGTCAGCCTTCAGCAGCCCCCTGGACTTAGACATGACCTGCTTCTAGAGTGACTGTTTTGCTGGATCATGTTCAATTGCGTGGGCACACTTTTATTATACCTTGACTATTTGACTGACCTTCTCTTCCAAAAATGCCCTTCAGAATGCAATCAGTCTTTCAATGATTGACTGATCAGGTCTGGATGGCATGTAATTGTGTGTATCTTTTCTGAGCATGCATAGTGCTGAATAAGGCTAGTCCATCGGTCATACATTCATCTCTGGATCAGGCCATTAATGTGCATATAACTGACCAATGACAATGACCTAATTCAGCAAACATTAACATTGTACAATTTGAATTTCTCACTGCTTTTCTTAACCTCCCCAGAAATACTGTTAGATATATGTACATTTTTTTATACTTAAATATATCTGTTATTTTTAATTGCAAAACTTTTTGAGCTTTTTATGTATATTTATAACTAAATCATTCAGTATAATCAATATTAAAAAATCTGTTTACAGACAACACGTTTATAATTTCTGTGCATTCAATTGAAACACATTACAAATTATTTAACAACAATTTGCAAAGGTAAAGTAGAATATTTTTTCCACATGATTTGAAAAAAATTTAAAAAAAAAAAGGAAAAGAAAAACAGTTAAGTTAAGAAATTGCGATTAACAGTTTTTTGTGCTGTGTCTATGTAATTTAATGTAAATAGCACTCTTGGGTATATTTGTGTCAGTCATTTTTGTGCCGGTACACAGTGTGTCTGGCTGTCTATTGATGACATTACTCCTGCTCCATGGTAGAAGTCTCCACTTCTCCTGTATTCTTACTAGGGATGACTAGGCTTCCGTCATTGAAACTTTTGCTGCAATGGAATCTAACTCTAAAACTTTAGTTACTGTGGTATAGGATACATTTTTGCATTATTTACCTTTATTTTCAGATTGCGGATGATTTCATTGTTTGTTGTAAAAAAAAAATTAATTGAACTTGTAGCATGTTTGCATTATTTGTGTGAGACCTTGAGATACAAATTTTGTTTAGGTCTAATTTATGTAGATATTTATTATATTGATATTTATTAATTTCTTAATCCTTGAATAAGTATTTATGATTGTAATAATTTTCTACATTTTTGCATATTGTAATTTTTAACAAATTTGTTGGTTACTTTTGTTAATTATAAAACACTAAGCCTAAGAAAGCCTAAGAAAATCAATCTGCTTCTTAATAGAATCAATTAATGTGTTTCTTTGCTTATCCGTGAATCATGAAGATATTAAAGATCCTAAAATTATGCACAATTTTCAGTTGGGAAACAAAGCTGTGCATATGCATATGGAAAAAATAATGTTCTTAGCCCCTAAGTAGCTAGAGGTGTGGTTAGCATTTTTCTTTAGGATCTGTGAATCATTCTTACTGACGCCTCTGCTTTATGCGTATATTTAGGAACGTTCCTAAATTCTTTCTTAAGTGTGAATCAGGTCCGTAGTGACATACGCTGCCATAAGGCAGCCTAAAGTCACACGAGCGGATCAGCGGTCTGTCCAAATGCTAATCCGCTCATAAATCCATATTCCCACCCACACTGTGTAATTAACATACTCCCCCATGCCCTTCTTTGCAGGCAGAGGATAAGACCCCTGAGGATCACCTGCCGCGCTGCAGCTCTTCTCTTACAGTCAGGTAAGCAGGGTTTTTTTGTTCTGACTGCTTTTCTTTCTTTCTTTTTCTTTTTTTTTATTTTACTGACATTGTCAATTGTATTACTATTTGCAGGGCTGAGAAGTGTATAGTGCAGAGGGCTCCCCCTCTTCTAATCTATGCAAATCTCAGTCACTAGAGATGCTAGTTACTTGCATAGGCATCCAGATTGTGTTCTTGGATTGCATGCAGCCTGCTGAGGATTAGTGCACATAGATTATCTCAAAAAAGTGCAAGAATACAATCTCCCTAATGCTTCTGTAGTAGCATTTGTTATTAAACCAGAAATAATTATGGCTGAGAATAAAAGTTATCGAGCCCAGGATAAAAGCAATTTGTTTTGCATGTACATCTAATTTTTTTCACAAGCAGGTTTCAGTGGCTTTGCATCCTTTCTCATCATTTGATCATTTATGACCATGTACTAGAGATGTTATGTTATATGTTATATAGGGCACTAATATTGAAGATTTCATCTAAACCTTCCAAAATGTCCAGAATGTGGGTGGTGTCTTTTAACTAACTTGCAAAGACAAAGACTTTTCCTCTGTTACCGGTAAAACTAAACAGTTCAAATATAGGATGTGGCATTAGACCTAAAAGGGATCATATTACAGAGGACAAGTACCGAGCACATTTTAATTAATGAATGAACATTAGGCTGATCAGCTAAACATTTTTTATCCGAACTTTTGTCTTATGTCTTATTTTCTTCATTATTTCTATTTATGTATGAATAATTTAATTTCTGTTTTTATCTTATTCTGAGAATATACAGTATGGTCCTGATTAAGACTTAAGGTCGCTTTACCTATGCATGCATACATACGGGCGAATAAAGATAGCACTTTGCTCGCACGTACGTAATTTATCTGACTTACGTACCTTAACTTTTCCTTGTGTATCTCTGGTCGTACGTATCGCCTTGTCGTACATAGGTGCGTAACCCAACCCAACCCTTTTGTACGGAGTTACGTAAAAGTTCTGTACGATCAGAGTTACAATAAGTAACAGCTGCCGCGTGCATGTGCAGTTCGTTCCCACAGCCAGATTTATGCATGCAGCTTGTGTTAATTAGCTGTCGTTATAAGGTATGGATCTGGGCCATGGTACCCAACAATGTATTACTTAGCCAACATATTGGTGGAATATTAGGTAAAGAAGGAGTGGAGTGTTTATTAAGCAAGTTTGGTCATAAGCAAGAATTAGCAAACCTGATTCTCTTTAACCATTCAATATCTGATGGGGGTGAGAACCCTATTCAACGTACTAACATTACATGAGGTGTTAAGAAACATGCAGTTGATAAGGAGTAATATAAGTTGGAGATGATTGGAAGGGGTGGATGTGGCTATGGCTTGACCCACCCACAGTGTGTATTTTCGGGTTGCATAGGGATGGCACACCCTATTGTACAGAGTTTCGTACAAGTTACGTAGATCAGAGTAACGATGAGTAACATCTGCCACACACATGCGCAGTGCGTTTCCACAGCCAGATTTCCACGTGCGTAAATTGCCTGTCGTTATTAAGTCTGGATCAGGCCCTATATCTCTGGTCTGTCTAACCTTTTATACTGTTTGTCTTTTTGCCCATCTGTCTGATTAATTCATTGCTTAATCTGTGAATTAATAAAAAGCCATTGTGCTGCTGTAAGGCTAAATACAACTACATAAATTCGTTAGTGTAACATTTTAACATTAACCTTCATTTGGCCTAATATGTGTTCCTGTTTGTTTAATAATGTATGACATACTGAGTTTTTTTTAGTCTGACACAACAATTAAAATTAAATGAAAGTAATGAAAACTTCAGAGATTTTGTTCACAGCTAAGCAACACGCTCAGGCACTGCTATCCCACTTTATGGATAACGAATTAAGTAAAAAAATAAATTAATCTCTACAAAGAAAGTTTAGAAACTTTATAACTATATGTAAATGTAAAATAAAAGGGGGGAAGGAGGTGTGAAGCCAAAGAAATACACTAATGGATGAGTGTTATTAAAAGGTTACCTTCTGTGACAAAGATGTTAGCATGGTATCTGAATTAAAAAGTGCTTTTCGATCCAGGGAAGCCACTAATTGGAATAGATGAAAGGAGAATTGATTTACTGCCATTTGTTTTTTTTATAGTAACCTTACTTTTATGTTGATTAAGGAGGCAGAGATGTGTTGCTTAGTGATACATTGGTTTTGTTTCCTTGGATGTGTTTATTTATTTCAGTGCTTTAAGTCACTTATTATTTTCTGTTTAAATTGAAGCTCATAATTGTACAAGATTCTTGTACATATGTCTTGGGACTGCCTGGCCGTTCATGAGGTTAAGCGCTCAGGAGTTTGCTCATGATTTTGAAAGGCAATACTGTTTTATAGTGAAACACTTCTTGATGGGCTGTGTATTTTATTGTAAGGTTATGGACTGGCATTAGGCAGGGTTGCCAGCTTTTGCCAGCTTCCCTCCAGGAGATCCCAGAGGGAAGCTAGCGACGCATGCAGGGGTGGGGATTAATGACGTGATTTATGCAAATCGTGTCATTAAGCCCCACCCCCTGCATCATACTTACACAGTTTTAGCTTAAATAGGCATCAGGGTGGGGCTTGATGGCGCAAATTGCGTCATCAAGTCGCTCCCTGGCCCTAGCAGCACTAGTATACGAAACCACGGGCCTCAAGTCCCTTGCGGGAGATTTGCCGGCTCTACCGGTATAACTGCCCGAATTTCGTGAGTCTCCCGGATATTCCAGGAGAGTAGGCAAACCTGGTATTAGGCAGAGCTGGATTTAAAACTCATGGGGCCCTAGGCCAGATGCCGGTTTGGGACTCCCAAGGGGGCCTGCATGTTAGAAATTACAGCTCTCGTCTGATAAGGCCGCAAGGGTGATTAACAGTGTATGATCCTGGGCAGCCATGGGCCCCTGGTCTTCACCAGGCCCTAGGTGGGTGCCTAGGTTGCCTTGTGGGTAATCTGTCCCTAGTATTAGAAACTAAAGACTAATGCACACTTGACTTATTTAGATTGTTTGTGAGACTTAGCAAATTTGGTAGGTTTGTGTGATCTCTAGATAGAGAACATTGTCGTACTGCAGGCTACAGCTTCCCAGTGAAATAGACACGACATATTTAAAGCTTTGATGCGATCTAGACATGAATGCAACTGCAACTACAAATCCTTATGCAATTACAGTGGAAACAGTGCAGCAAAGCAAAATAAACCTATGTTCCCATATATGTTTCCTTTCCCCAGTGATCCCAACACAAGTGCAGGGTACTTAATGCTTATGTATATTTCATAGAGTTGTGCTCTGTGTGTAGTAAAAAATATAGTCATGAATTAAATTAGTGTCAAAACAAGCATTTTATTTTTTGTTTAAATCAACATTCAGCAGTATCCATAAGCAGCATTCCCAAACTTTTAGCATTGCGTTCATCAGGTTAAATGCTAATGTAATTGTTAGATATTGGTCGTGGAGCAATGTCATGGACTTAGACATCCCTATGACCATTGCAAAAGTGTATTGAAGTCACTTGTGGAATCATACATCACAGTCCCTCTTCCCCATCATCGGGCATTCATTCCAAGCTGGATCAGGCCTACAGATACTAGCAAAGACTAAAGTGCCTGCCTAGGATAGGTATTGAGCTAGGTCCAAAGAACCTGCAAGATTAGAAAAAGTCAAATGAACATGATCCAGACCTCCAGATGCTTCCGTACGTGTGTAGGTCTGATAGGCCGTACGTCAGAGGGAAATGCACTACCATGAAACAGATGTTCCACAACAGATCTATTGATGTACAGAACTTAGTTTCATATGTCTGGAAAACCGTCTGACAGGGTGGTGCATCCCCTCTGCCTGTCTAAACTCCTTAAGATGAAAAGAAAGGGAAGCATTTACATTATACTTAGTGGATAGGTTTAAGAGGTTATGTTCATATGGACTGCTGAGGATGGGAGGTAGGGAGAGGAGTTCAGTGACTGTCTAACCTCAATGCGCACAGTAAATGCACAGAGGTCAGGATCCAGTCAACACAGTGGAAATATTACAGGTACAGGAATCCAGGAGCTAGAAAAGATGCAGAGGGACAGGGAAAACAAATTACCAGACTTCAATGAAAGACAAAGGGTCGGGCAGTCATATGCACATAAGAAAACTTCAGAACACAGAGAATCGGATTCACAACTCCGTAAGTGTTGCACATATGTCCTTAATTTCCAGATTGTAGCTACTACACATGCGCAGGGCCGTTTTTAGGAGCCGTGCAATCGCATGGGGCGTGCCCCTAGGTTACTTAAGGGGGGCACCCAGCAGGGGTGTAAGTGAATGACTGGATATAGTCTTTTTTTTTTTTTTTTTGCGGGGGTGGGGGAGGGGGTGATCGCCAGGAACTTCTTTTTTCGCCCTGGGCTATGTTAAGTCTTGAAACGGCACTGCGTATGCGTAGTAACTATTTTACGCAATCTACGTATCATTTCGTTAAGTAGATTGCATATATCCGGTCCAGAGTCAGCAGGCTAAGGTAACTGTTACTGTGACACAGAAAGGAAAGAGTAGTTAAAAAAAGCAGTGCAATATACATAACATACATACATACATACATAGATTTTGCCAACTGATGGCCAATTTATTCTGCTTGGAGGATGGTAATAAAATATATATAATATACAATATATAATATATGGTAAATATATGTATTGATTATTAATTATGCTGTTGCCACTTATGACAAGCCAAATTGAAATTTACAATTGATATGTAGTTACTGAGTAGGTTGTCCTTTTTTTGCTGATATCTCTGCTAGGAAATAGTGCAAAATAACCTTGAATCTTCCTATATCCAGTTAAGAAGAACAGACTTACAGTAACTATGAAAAGAGCACCAAGTAAACATGATGCTAATTACAGATGAAAAAAAATAGTATACTTGTAATAGTGATTATTCATTTGGAAATTATTTGAGTTTATGTATGTGAATTAAAGCCAGTTCATATGTACAAACCCTAAGGTTGTTTGGATAAACATTATTTGCATCATTTATTTTCTATTTCTTTCTCATCCTCTTTCCTATTTATGTCTCATTAAGTCTCATCAGTCTACTATATTTGAGTAATGCACGAATAATGACCATCTTCAAGTCACTGTAAGACGAAATATTTCTGTGATAATGATGAAATACAAGTTATAATGTTCAGTAAACCACCAAGAAGGAGATTGTAACTATAACAAATGATGAGTTATACACATAAATCTAGCTCAGCGAGTATTATCTTATTTACAGTAGAATAATGGATGATATTACAAAAACACTTAAGTTACACTTTCATTTTAACATTATCCATGTATACTGTAAAAGTAAGTTATTTTACAACATCCTATAGTGTACATAAGTGTTGTTCCTGCTTAGTAATTATTATTATTATTATTATTATAGGATTATCATTATTATAGGATTTCAAATAAAGGAACATAACCCTTTAAATAGTGTAAATTATTTATGATAGATAGATAGATAGATAGATAGATAGATAGATAGATAGATAGATAGATAGATAGATAGATAGACAGATAGACAGACAGACAGACAGACAGACAGATAGATCAGAGTTGCCGAGTCTCCCAGAATGCCTGGGAGACTTCCGAAATTCGGGCAGTTCTCCCGGTATCCCAGGAGAGACTGCAAATCTCCCGCAAGGGACTTGAGGCTTGTGGTTTCCAGGAAACCGCGGCCTCAAGTCCTGCGCCCCTGCCTGGCAACACCAGTGTACTAGTGTTGCTAGAGACAGGGAGTGACTTGATAATGCAAATTGCGTCATCAAGCCCCACCCCCATCAATATGAAACCCCAAAATGAGTAATTACCCACAAGGGGCAGGGCTTAATGATGTAATTTGCATAATGCACGCTGTTAAGCTCCGCCCCCTGCATGTATATATGGCTTCCCTAAAAGTCAGCAACATTGAGATAGATAGATAGATAGATAGATAGATAGATAGATAGATAGATAGATAGATAGATAGATACCCTCAGAGTTCCCTGGGCACTTTACTTAATGAATGCATTAGTGCTTTTGGTTTTCTACAACATCGCTATGCTAATGGCTGTCATGGCAACAGTAGCCCAATATGTGTACCCACTGCTTCCGGCACTCAGGTTGACACTAGCAATATAATCCTACTTAGAGCTACTGGTGGGATTCTGTTAATAATAAATGGTGGCTCCCAACAGTTTGAAACAATGTAGTGAGACCAAACAAAGTGCTCTGCCACAATGGCGACTATATTAAAATTAGCTCCCATAGTGCTTTTAGATTAGCTTTATTCATCCTGCAACAACATAAGAAATTCTTATAAAAACCTCATATAAAGTACATAAACCATATTAAGTTCTTTTGAATGTTATTCATATTTTTATTTAAAAATGTATTTTATCGTTGTATTGTTACAGTACAGGTTAATGTCTGTGTAACTGAAGCCAGTATCTTTAGCCAGTATCTTTACAATGACCAGAGAAATCACTAAGTGATCTGCTTAAGTTGCATCAAACAATGGATTATCTCATTTGGCAGGTATCAAAGTGCAAAGCAACAGTTATTTGCCTTGCTACAGTATGCCTGTCTGCATATGTTCTCCCATGCATTTAATACTACTTTTATGCTCAGTGAATCTGCATTGTTCTCCCTTTATACATGTACTTCCCTTGTCTACATTAATTACAAGTTACCTCCGAAACAATTTGCTTAAATGTGCACAAAAAAATGTTAACCTACTACTGTAACAATAAACAAAGGACCGTGTCCAGATCTAATAGCAGATTATGTACATTAGCCTCCTTTTAGTACACAGGAATGTGAGCACTCTCCCTGACATTCCTGCACACAGAACTGATATCTGTGCCCAAGATCTTTCCTCAAGTATTCGGCATACTGCACGATTACTATACCTAATCCCACCCACTATGCAAATCTCATACGCATGGACCCTGAAACTTCAATTTCTCATATACTTTTATCGTCCCCCAAATATCACATTTGCCCATACACCTGTTTTTTATTTGTGGCACGATTTTTGTTAAAAACTTACATAACGAGCTGTCCTTCAAACATGGGGCAGAGCTAAACAGTTGTGTCCTTTGGGATAAAGAAAGACATCCATTTGCAATCCATTGTGAATACGATCGCCCAGCGTTTAGTTGTCAAATTCGTCTGTCTACTTCAATACAGGACAGGAAACAGAAAGAGAAGGAAACAGCAAGGTGTCATAGAAACATAGAAAGTGACGGCAAATAAGAGCCACAAGGCCCATCCAATGTGCCCATTTCTTTATTTAAAACTATACTGACCCTAGACCTTATGTACTCTCAATTTAGTTTAAGATTTAGGATATCCTTAGATTTATTCCAAGCATGTTTAAACTGTTCTGTGTTAGTCTCAACCACCTCAGATGGGAGGCTATTCCACTTATCTATCACCTTTTAAGTGAAGTAATTATTCCGCACATTTCCTCTGAATCTACCGCCCTCTAGTTTATATTCATGCCCTCGTGTTCTATTACACCTCTTCTTTTGAAAAATGCCACCCTTCTCTAGCAACATTTGATATATGTGAAATCTTACTTTCTTACAATCTTACTTTCAAGCTCTCATTTCTACTCAGGCTTCTAACCCCAAACGCCTCTTTCGTACATTTAATTCCCTACTGAACCCTCCTGTGCATAATCCAGCAACCTCCATCAATGCCCAAGATCTTGCAATGTACTTTAAGGACAAGACTAATAACATAAGACAGGAATTATCCTCCAACTCCTCATCTAACATACTGTCCAACACCCTTTCTCTACCCTCTGGCAGCAGGCCCGGCGACAGGGGGGGACTAGGGGGACAGTTGTGACGGGCCTCGTGGTTCAGAGGGGCCCCAGCCGCAGGTCACTGCCTGTAATCTCAGGCGCTAGATTTGTAATGTTAAACAGAGCTACAAACGGAGCCTCTGTCAGTGACACACGCAGGGGAGGGTTTTGGCTGCCCAGAATTTCCCATAGAAGAAAAATAAATAAATAAATAAAAACGGAGCAGCCACAGGACAGACTCCTACACTGGCTACAGCTCCTTCTCTGAGAGGAGCCTCTGACATCACAGAACATGTGACTCCTGCAGTCACATGGTATGCAGTGCTGGCCGGACTACAAGGGAGTC
>WWET01002067.1:153885-172268 GCA_011038615.1 Limnodynastes dumerilii
TGGGGGGGTGTTGGGGGGGGGGGAGCAACATAAAGGGGAATACTGAGGGGGCTGGAAGAACATAAGGGTGTATACTGAGGGGGCTGGAGGAACATGATTGGGAATATTATGGGGGGGCAAGAGGCACATGATGGCAGATACTGAGGGGGCCTGAAGGCACATAATGGGGAATACTGATGGGGGCTGGAGGCACATAAAAGGGAACACTGTCTCTGGAGAGACATGATGGGAATACTGGGGGGCTGCAGAGACATGATGGGGATACTAAAAGGCTTAAGACACATGATGGGGATACTGGAGGGCTTCAGAGACATGATTAGGGATACTGGGAGATGTGATGGGGATACTAGGAGGCTTGAGACACATGATGGGGATACTGAGGGGCTGCAAAGACATGATGGGGATACTGGGGGGCTGGAGACACATGAAGAAAAATATTGGGAGACTAGAGACACATAAGGGGGAGTACATGCAAGGTTGAGAGATTGGATGAATATATATACTGTACACACACACAAACTAAGTAGAAAACTAAGTGCTTACAAATCTGTGCTTCTATTGTATTTTGGTTACAAATGTTTTCTGTTTTTTAGGATTTTTTAAACAGCATTGTGGTTACAAGAATGTTGAATTGATTGTACAGTGGTCGAAAGGATGCAGTCTGTATTGTATGGTGGCCTCTATGGTATAGCGGTCACTAGGATAATGGGCCAGATCCAGAACAACGCTTGTGAGCGAATTTACGCTTGGCAGAGACGTAAAATTGCATTTTGGTAAGAACTGCACATGCGCACCATAGAAAATACGCTCCGTAACGTAGCGTAAATGTCAATGTATGGGCCATTCACGTATGTGTCGCGTAAATCCTTACGTGTTAATTTTACATGAGTCAAAAATACATCTGAAATACGCTATGTAGGCAGGGGTTTGTGTTTAAAGTGTACAGTATGGGCGTGCTTAGCTGTGTAAATACGTGTTGCTCATACGTACGTGAGCGGATGACATCGGTTACGTGGGCAAAAGTTAAGGTAGGGTTTGGAAAGCGGATCTCGGACAAAATACGTACATTCAAGGGGTGTGCCAAGGGGAGTGTATAGAAGGTACGCGAGTAAACGTATTGCAAGAGGAGTTCTGGATCTACCCCAATGCCTGCAAGGTATGTGTCTGTAAGATATATAGTCTATATTGTGTTGCAGTTTTTTAGGATGAAATGGGAATTGTATAGTGGAGACTAGGATGCTGCCTGTATTGTAGCGGATACGATTTGCTTTCTTTTATTGTGGTTACAGGATTGTGTTTTATAATGCTTACATGGGACTTGATTCACAGTTAATAAAATGCTACTTTTTAGGTGTGTATATTTAGGAAAGGATATAATGCGCGTGCGTAGTAACTTATTACGCAGTCTACGTTGGACTTAGGAACAGGACTGCTGTGAATCACCACTACGAACCTATTACTGCAAAGTTTGCATTAACAAGAAGGAAGGGGCATGCCGGGAAAACTTAAGAACGCACATAAGCAGTTTGGGTGGAGGGAGGCATTTAAATAATCGAATCTGGGCATGAATAGCCAGAAATATTCTTATAGATAGAAGAGTGAACAAAACCAAAGAGCTGAGTGAACATATTATTATATCTATCTAGGAGATATATATATCATTTTTTATTTTTTTGAAGAGGCATGGGGGGCCCCAAAGACATGAGTGTACTGGGTCCCCAGATTTCTGTTATCAGGCCTGGCTACGATGTCACACTCTCTGCCACAGCAACCGACCTGCTCCTCTGCCACTCCTCTGCTCACCGCCTCCAACTCTCCTCCCAATCCACGCCTCCGTTTCTCACTTCCAATACAGCCTCAACTATCCTCTCTATGATGGTTGCCACCGCAATCTATCTCCTTGCCACCGCAATCTATCTCCTTCTCTGCTAGCCCACCAACTCCCCTCACTGTCCACTCCTCCGCCACTTCTTTCTTCATCACCGACACCTCTCTCTCTTTCTCTCTCGATCTGCTTCCTGTTACATGCTACCACCTTCTTCTAATATGCACCGCTGTCTCTCCATCTCCTTCTACTATTTACACATCTTTCAGCCCACTTCAGTGTAACTTTTTCGTCTCTCTACCATTAACACTCACTCTCTCCAAATCTGCTTCAATGCAACGCTCGCTCTCTACCACCACTGCTGCCAATTGTCCACTAACAGTCTCTCCCTACGCACTTTTTTTACCCCTAGATCTTTCCAGAAGACCCCCTCATGCTACTGTCTCTCAACAGCTGACAGTTGCTTAGCAACAACCCTTACACTAACCTGTACTCAGCATTGAGCACGAGACCCATGCTTTTCTGCACAGTCTCACAATGGCGTGTGAGCAGCTCCTTCACAGCCCATGGTGAAATGTGTACCCCACTCTCTTATCCCCCCAGGGGCACCACATATTTATATACACATATGTTAAGAAGAGTTATCAGTTGGTACACATTGTGTAAAATAGTTACAAAATACTCATACACAGATGAAACAAATGCACCACAAATTGAGACACAAATGGATCCTCCCTAATTCAGGAGAGGAATTGACGGCACCTTAAAGGTGTCTACCATCTCATGGCAGAGCTTTGCCCCTTAAATGGTGTATATCTGACCCTCCACTGATCTATAACGCCCACAATAAACTAATTGTAAACAAAACCAACACAATATATAGAGTGTGAGAGTGAAGCACCTCAGTAAAGAACAGGGATACTGAGGTCCCCTTACCCCTTTTGACTTGTGTTTCACCATGCATGGCTTTATCAAAAGACTGACCAGAGCAGCAAGTGCAATCATAACCAAGTAAAGAACAATACAGAAAAGTCACCAATAAAAAATTTTTATGGTGACAGTTGGCATTCCACATCGCCCCATCACAGAGGCAAAGCTCATCCGTGAGACAGCAGACACCTGTTAGGTTCAGTCCATTCCTCTCCTATATTAAGGACATACAACATAGCCTTGGTGGAATAGAGTTGTTCCATTGGACTATCCAATCAAAAATGTTTGACCATACAGTGAGAAGAGATACCTGACAAAAATGATTATTTTGATACCATACTACTCCATGCAAGGAGCTTCACACAGCAGTAGCTCTGTATATTCTATAATATGGATAGTCTGGACCCTGGCCATTATTTTAATGACCTTATCAGGGTTACATATGAAAGGGCCCAGCTGAGAATACCCAGCAAGGTTGGATCCCAGTGGAGAGTGGCTCAGGTATAACGCTGCTGGTTCAACCTCTGAAGGAAGCAGCTGGATCTACCAACAGAGCTGCATGGATAAATTTTGCTATAGAGTATAGAAGTTGTTTTTTAATATTTTTTGTGTAATTTACACAGACAGATGTGCATTTAATAAATTTAATTAAAGCTTTGGTTAAACATAGAACAATTTTCATTGATTTCTAGTTGTTAAAATCATAATAAAAATCACTAATTATTCATTATCAATGCATTAATCATGTGGTTACACTTATATTTTTAAGGGCACCATGATGACCAGGAGGACAACCCATCAACGCCAGCAGATGTGTCTGAAATTAAAGCATTTCCAACTGAGGATGCAGTCAATTGGCTATCTCCCAGGAGGAGTTGCATTCTGTCCTACCCCTTTCCAAGGAGGATATAAATTTCCCACCACCCCCATCACAGGAAAAGTTGATGAGTCATTCACTCCCCCCCTCCAACAATGAGGAGGCATATTAACTCATCCCTCTTCTACCCCTTAAGTGTCCCCAGTTTACATAATGTACTGGGCATACTGTAAATCTTCTAGATAGGGTAAACAGAAGTAGGCTCAACTGCATGTATTACAGTACTATCTTATTACAGTATGGATCTTCTGACAAGCAACGGACTTTCTGTATTACTTCTATATGCCACACAGTGGTGTTTGTATCTACATATTTTTTACTTTTGCCTTTTGTTTTTATATACACAGTGCTCCTTGTTTCCTTGGCATCTACTAGCCTATGAAGGCCAGGGCTCCAGACACCCGCCCCTTTGTTTAGCAACTGGCTCAGGAAGCATCTGCAGCAGGTCAAATATACCCTGTACAGGTCCTTTTTAATTTGTCAGCACATAAAGCATACCCTCCAACATGACCCTCTCCATTCGGTACAAAATACTCTGCTCCTGCTCTTCCTTCCTAATCTCTGATTGCAGTCACCTGTGTTACACACCTTTCTATTCAAATAACTAGTATACCACCAATATTTTAATCACATGTAGCAATTTTCATTAGGGTGTAAATAGAAAACAATATGTATAGGTAATGGACCTTATCTTACTTATAAAGAGAAAGTCAAATGATTGATAACTGTCTCGTGGCAACTCGTTGCCTCAGACACAGAAGCCACACTACTCACACATGGCCCTGATAACAGACTTTTTGATGGATAAACACTGTGTTGGGATGTGTGCATTCTTTTCTGACTTTGCAAATTCTGTGCATACAAATAAATGTAGCATCTTAAAGAGATTTCAACATTACTTCTAATTTATTCTATAACAAACAGGGTAATCTCATATTTATAGCCCAGCCTTTACTTTTATGGTTTCTATAACAGATTTGTAGATTACATGTTGTTGTTCCAGATTCCAAAGCAAATCTGCTTGTGGGAACCTTTAGAGCAAGCCCAAATACACCCAAGCATTTTGAAGGGAAAGTTCATCCCTTGTTTCCATACACAGGCAACCCTAATGGCAAACTTAATTTTATTAAATTGTCTTATTTTTCCTTTAGGGAAATATTATTATTTACAACCTAACTAAGAGATATTGAATCGGATTTACACCTAAGAAGCTGTTGTTTTATAGGTGCGATTTTTTAAGAATTCAAGTCATAGTCATAGTGACTACCAATGTACGCAGTACTTAGGTATGGACTTCAACGTTTTTTAAGAAAGAAGAGACGTGCCAGTGCAGCCTCATTACGTTTTTAAGAAGAGTGGGTGGGGGGAGGTATTTAAATGAGCCTGGGAGGGCGAGGGAAGGAACCTGCTTGAGAAGGAAAATACGCATGGGAAGTTAAGGAAGCCTTATGGCACTCTTAATTGCAAATATCCTGTGATTGGGATCTCCCATCATGTAATTTAACTACACCATATTCCCATGATTGTATTGAATTCTCACATTAACTTCAGTTCTATCACAAACACTTTACTTAATTTATCATTCTCTAATCCAGTCTATAAAAATTATTACCCTTCAGTCATTTATATTTCATTACTTTTTTTGCACAGAAAATAAAGGCATATAACTTCATTAAACTTACCAAAAGAAAAGAACAGATTGTTGCACTCCGACACATAATAATATCTAATAAACAACTGTTGTCATCATTGTTTATAGGTAAAATATTAAACACTAAAGATATGGCAGTCTTTCAGTTGTTTAGAAGGTACAGCCATATATAAAAAGGAGAACTCTTTCCTTAGCTATAATTAATACAATAAAATATTCTTTATCGTTCCTGGTACTTTGTATCTTTAATTAACTACTATGGGCCTTATCCTTATTGCCTAAATGGTTTAATGTATAGGGACATTGAATGCAGTTTTGTGACATTTTGTTGTGGTCTGAAATGTCATTTTATTGTTCCACTTTATCAAATCTTGATGTATGTCCACATACATAAGCAATTGAATTTGATTGGAACCTCATTAAAAAAGTAGCAAATCTGCACCTCTGCAATACCATAGTAAATTTTTTTAAATAGAATTAGAATTGACAGGCAGTGTTTCTTAGTGTAATGTACAAAAATGTAGAAAAATCTAAATATTTGCCTTGCAAAACAGTAAAAATAATATTCACCCCTAACATTAAATTGTCCAGGTGCTCTTTCTGTTTTTGTTACAGCCTAATTCTGGATGAAGCTTTATGTGTTTCATTTTCTGTTCTGTACTATTTGCTTATATGGCTGTATTATTTTACCCAGTCTACATTTTAGAGGACTGCTATTACCTTATCTTGGGCACACGACACAGTAAAGCAGCTGAGTGATAGCTGTTACTGCAACAACCGCACTTTTCTTCTATGAACAAGGGGATAGCAGCAGGTAAGCAAATGGGCAGTTTGCCAACTACTCTGGTTCACAGGAGATGCGTTCTCCGCCAAAGAAAATGATATTTGCTAAATACAGACAGCCGAAAGCTCATATTCGGCTCTCTGTATTTCGAAAATATCACTAATTACAAGGTTTTACTAATGAATGGGTAAGTATGCTGAATTTATTTTTCAATAGCACTTATCCATTCATTATTTCTGAAAAATCAGTGCCTGCCACACCAGGCCAATGTATATAGGGAGGGAGTCTAAGGAGATTCTTAGAGTTAGGCTGCGGGGACAGGTGTCTTAGGGGCAGGCTGCAGGGAGTGAGTTAGGGTAATAAAAAGGGAGGGTTAGGGTGAGGAATAGGATAAGGGTTGGGGTTGGATAAATATTCAAATCTTAACACTGCGAATTAGTACCGGAGCTGTTCGATTCCTTGTCCTCAGTGGGGCAGGAGCAATCGATTTTAGGGCCATTTTGAAAATTGCTGGTAAAAAACGGCCGTTTCGTAAAACCTCTTACTGCTGACTTACACCCGTTCACAGATTTGCTTCAATTTTGTGTAACTGTCAGACCTGCAAAATATTCTGACTTAAGAACCAATTACCAACAACCTAGAGCTGACAACACGAACATTAACGATTTTAAGCAATGTTTTATGCTTAAAACATCACTTATAAACTTCCCTTGGTGACATGTGATGCAACCTCTTAACTTATCTAAAATAAATTGACACAACAACAGAATCGTGGGAATAAAAGATGTTTATTTTATTAAATCATTTTAATTGATGCAGTCATCTTAAGGAGGAACTGCCACTAATGTTTTGATGGGGCCATAGAAAGCAGCAATATGAACCTGTCGAACTTAAAATAACGTTAACAAGCAAACAACAGGTAAACATAAATAACTTTAACTTTACCAACCACAAACAAAACAGAGGTCTCACACACCCGGCGCACCCCGCCCACCGAAAGGCACAACACTCAAATTGGAGTGCTACGAGAGACCGTCCTTAAAGACGGTCTACAACCCCCGGCATCGGACCTCATAACATAACCATGACAGTAACCACAATCCTACTCCTTCTCACCACCGTTTCGTTTACCATGTCATACTGCCATGCATAATCAGCTGCTTTCCACCCACTATGGTCCCTCTGACCATACCGCCACCATCAAAGAAGAAAAACACAGACTAACCCTCCCCTAAAGCCAACTCTAAATCTCCTAAAAACAGCACCACCCCTTCAGGTGACAGATGGACCCCATCAGACCTATACAGATCAATTCTGTCAAACTTGATGTCCGGGTGAGGCACATACACACCCCCATGCTGACGCATAAAACCTTTCACAGCTCTGTTCACCTTTTTTCTGATCTTGTCCATCACTGCCCCTCTATCGGAGTATCTCCATACCCGCCTGGGAACAATCTCTGACCACACCCACTTCACTTGCGGCCACTTTTGCATCGCCACACGCAAATCATTCCGAATGGCCCAAGACAACTCCACAGCCGGTACGCGGCCAATATCATTCCCTCCAAGGTGCAGCACAATCACATCCGGGGGCTCACACTCACCTAAATCTCGGTCCAACCTGTCCATCAATGCGGACCAAACCATGCCACGCACACCTTTCCATCTCACATCCAATCCAAAACGCTCCATCCAGCTGCATACCCTCACATGCCTTGCCGCCCAGAACACAAATGAGTGCCCTAGCATCCACACCACCCGCAGCCGCGGGCCAACCGCTGTAGGGGAGAGAAAGGAAAAAAGAAAACGTACATTATGAGCAAAGTTATCATAACATTAAACTGTGCAAGGTCTAAAGAGGGGAAACAGGGGTGGGAAGCACGGCACCGTGCGAAGGTGAAAACCCTCTTCTTACCCCCGGCCTGACTATATAGACTATGGGGAACTACGGTAGCCGGGTGGTGTCCGAGGGAAAAAGCCCTTCGCGCTCCAAACACCTGGTGTTGCGGGCCAGTTACCGGGCTAATCCCGGGAACCATGTCCGGACCGTGTCCCGGGGTGGGAAAGACAAGGGGAGTAACTAAGCAATCCAACCAACAAGAACATGACCTGTACCTAACCCTAGACTTAAATCAAGTGGTTAGTACACCCTAGGTCCCTCTATAACACTCTGGACTCTCCTCCACCATAGGCCTCAGATAAGACTTGTATGCCCTTGACTTCCAGCGTCCAATTTTTTTGATGTGATCCTCCGATAGACCTTGTGCTGCAGCCGTCGACGCTGCACCAATTCGGAACGAATGCGTCCCATAATCATCCGGGTTCAGGCCCATCCGCAACAACGTTCTCTGAAAAATGACTGAAAACTGATAACGTGAGAGCGAAGATCGGTTGTAATGCACGAACCATACTGAACAATCATCAGGACGCTGCCGCGCGAAAAGGCCCCCCAACCTTACCGGGCAGATGTTAAAATCCCTATTAGGTCTAAGCTCCAACCACTGCCCTTTACCCAGCTGGTCAGTCTTCCCTCTGGTGATCCGACATTGGATGAGCCCTTCGTGGATCACTACATTCCTAGTGAGCAGGCCTGTCACCAAGGAGCTCCTGGATGAAGCAACTAACTCGCTGACTCGAAAGGCGCCGGCGAACGCGAAACTAAACGCCGTCCGAAACAGCAGCGTCTCGTAACCATCACTAGCGACGGACGCCACTGCTTCCATCATACGAGATAAGCAGCCAGATGATATCGGCCGCCGAGAATCCGGGGCTACAGGCCTTAATCTGGCCCAACCCCGCAACGCTTTAGAAATAATGAAACCCTTAGTGACATCCTGCTCACCATAAAGGTTACTGAAGAAAGATATGCCAGCAAGCGCAGAACTCATGGCTGCCCGGGATCTGCCACGCTCATACTCCCGACACATAAACTCATGCAAGCAAGCCCTCCAGTCAGCGGAAGCCCCCCTACCACCAGACCTACGATAACACAGCCACTCCGCCCATGCAGCCCGGTACCTTCGCAGCGTTGAGGGGGCTAACGACTGCAGCGCCAGATCACCTATTCCCGGCCTGCCACCTGCCAGATGAATACAGGACAGGGAGTACCGGTAAGCTCAGCTTCAGGGGCCAGATTGCGAAACCTAACCCAGTCAAATCGAGAAAGCGCATCCGCCAAACCATTATCTAGCCCTGGCACGTGCGCCGCGCGAAAATTGATATTAAATTCTAAGCAGCGCAAGACAATATGCCGGAGGAGCCGGACAACAGGAGGGGAGGATGCGCTCTGACGATTAATGACCTGCACCACGCCCAGATTATCACACCAAAAAACAATGTCCCTATTCCGGAAGGAGCGAGCCCAGAGCTCGACCGCCACCGCTATAGGGAACAATTCCAGCAAAGCTAAGTTCTTTGTCCACCCAGATGTAACCCAGGAGCCCGGCCAAGCCCCCGCGCACCACTTCCCCTGAAAATAGGCACCGAATCCGGCCCCCCCCGCGGCGTCCGTCAGGAGCTGTAGCTCCCGGCTCGAGACCGCGGGCTCAGGCCAGACCCGGACCCCATTAAACTGCCCAAGGAAAGTATCCCAAACCCTGAGGTCCGCTTTAAGCTCCCCAGAGAGTGGTATCCAACTCCTAGGTGATGAAGCCCCAACAGTGGCCCGCTCTAAACGCCTACAGAACACTCTCCCAAGCGGTATTACCCGGCATGCAAAGCGTAATGACCCTAGCAACGATTGCAGGTTTTTTAAAGACAATCGAGGGGCTGCCAGCGCTGACCTTATGAGTGAGTGTAACTTCTGAACCTTATCACCTGGGAGACGGCATAACCCTGCCACCGTGTCTATCTCGATCCCGAGATATGACAGCAGCGTGACGGGGCCCTCCGTCTTGTCTTGGGCCACGGGTACGCCCACGAAAATAAACAGAGCTTGCATGGAAAAAAGCAACTGTTGACAAGCATCGGTCCCTGCACAGCCCACTACCAGGAAATCATCCAGGTAGTGTGCCACCGCATTCTGACCGGTACCTGCCACGACACACCAGTGTAAAAAGCTGCTAAATGCCTCGAAGTACGCACAAGACACTGAGCAGCCCATGGGCAGGCACTTATCCACGTAAAAAGACCCCCACACTCTGAACCCCATGAATCTTAAGGACGACGGGTGAAGGGGGAGGAGCCTAAAGGCCGACTCGATATCAATTTTTGCCAGAAGCGCCCCACCGCCAGCGCCGCATACCAACTCCAGAGCAGACTCGAAAAACTGGTAAACGACCCGCGCGCACGACTCCGGAATGGCGTCGTTCACCGAGGACCCCGGGGGGTAAGACATGTGCTGGATAAGCCTGTATTTACCTGGGGCCTTCTTGGGCACTACCCCTATAGGTGACACTATTAAATTGGAGAACGGGGGATCAGAAAAGGGGCCCGCCATGCGCCCGAGCGCGATTTCCTTGGCTATCTTGTCCCACAATACCCCAGGGAACTGAGAAGCAGACTTCAAGTTACGTGGATAGGCCGTTGAAACCTGCCCTACAATTGGCAAACGAAAACCTTTCTGGAAACCTTGGAGGAGGAAAGCCGCCATGTCCTTTCTGGGATAGCGCGCCAGCCACCGCGCCAGTACCTCAATTCTGACTGGCGTTGGCGCCAGGCCTAGATCCTGACTGCTGTGAATGGGAAGCCTGGGAACTGGGCTTACTGCAAGACTTGGCTGGGTGAGAGCCGTTACATTTAAGGCACGCATGGGTGAAATAGCATTTGCCCCCCCTACAGCAGGAGCCATTGTTAAAACCATAACATTTACCTCGGCCACCGAGGGGGGCGCTACCGCGCCCCTTGCCCGGAAACCGACCAGGCAGACCGGGCGCAGCCGGCGCCACATGGGAGATCCGCGCCAGCTCAAACCAAAGTTCCACGTTTTTTCACCAAACGGGATGGTCGCCTGACCATCTGCATTCAGCCGGAACTGCTCATCATATCTACGCCATGCTGACCCTCCCATGGTGACGTGCATGTCTTGAATCAGGTGGAGGTAACGCACCGTACCCCTATGTTCCCCGGGCCTGGTATCTAAATACGTCTCAGTGAATGTGCACCACGCCGTGAGCCAATTATCAAAGCTGCGATATTGCTCCTCTGCCACCGCCCCCTTCTTCTGAGCAGCGCTCAAAGCCTTGCAGCTGTCTGCGGTGAGAGCAAATATGTCTACATATTTGCCCTTCCGTATCTTCTCTTTCACCCGCAAGCGCAACCCCCTGCAAACCGCCGTATAGTCGCAGAAGATCCTACTGCGATCCGGCGGGAGCGAAGCGACTGCGGCCTTCTTTTCCGCCTTCTTGGATGCCCTCTTCCGCAGGTGCCTATCCACGGCCTTACCAAAGCTGCGCGCGTGCCTGTGCGACGCGTCAGAAGACAAGGAAGTGGCAGAAGAGCGCGTGGACAAGGACTCAGCATTACTCTCATCCGCCCCTCGCATAACTGTGTCAGACTCACCGGGTGCTGTGCTGGACGGTCCGGCTCGACACTCATTTCAGGGTCAACCGGAGGGGCCGCACCCGCCGGCTCGACCGGCACCTCCTGCTCCAGATGTTGAGAGGAATTAGCCGCCACTGCGCTCGAAGCTCTTGAACGGCCTGCAGGTGGAGCCTGTGAAACTGAAAGAAAAGAATTGTCAGCCTGGCGTCCAGACCCTGAGCTACGCCTGCGATGATCGCGCCCATGGTGAGACCCTCCCGGGAAATTGACCTGGAAGGGGACCTGGGTGAAAACCTGCGGCGCGAAGAGCAACATGAACAACCGCAGCAAGGAGACCTACTCCGCCTGCGGCTACGGCCGTAGTAATAGGGCGAGGGGGAACGGTACCGGCCGAAGGGGGAGAAATGACTCCCCCCATAAGGGGAGTGCTCCCTCCGGCCAGCAACGTGCCTCCCCCCATGGCGGGAACCAGACACCTCCCTGTGGTGATGCCTCCCCATCTCCCAGGCCCCCTGATACCTGCCTGCCCAATCTGAATGGCCCTCTCCTCTATGTGCCCCCCTAGGTGGTGACATGCTGGGGGACCGTTGACTATAACAGAGGGGGGGGCTATTACTGTGGCCTGACTGTCCTACCCCCTGCACCTGTGGCAGCACTGACAACTGCCCCCTGCCTACCCCAGGGGAGAGCCCTCCCCCAGGGCAGGCCAGAACAGGGTCCACTGCCCCCATAACACTGCCAGGCAGTGGAGGGGGCTGTTCAGCCTCCTCCACTGCCACTGGCGCTTGCCGCTCCATACTTCGGCTCCATACTTCGGCCTGCAAACCGGAAGTTCGGGCGCGGGCACGAGATGTGCAACCGCGCCCCGCGCGCAGCCCGGCGGCCATCTTGAAAGCCGGGCTGTCGCTGCGATGCTCCCGCCGGCTCAGAGCGGCGCTGGGAGCCGGAGGGTAAGGACGTCTCCTCTGGTCCCCGGCTAGCAGGGGCATCCAGAAGTGGGGTATCAGGGATCCAGTCGGGGGACTGGTCCCTGAGCCTCGCGGGGGCCCACACAGTGCGCCGTGGCCTGGGCATCTTGCAAAACGGGGGAGGGGGGGTTGCGGGATACCTGGCTGCAAAAAGTCTGGAAAAAGATGCAAAGGGGGCAAAAAGAGGGAGAAGCACTGTTTGGGCGACGTTATGAGGCAAGGCGGCAGTAAAAAAAGGCTAGACAGTGGACTGAGGGATGAGACACAAGGGGGCAAAATTAGAGTAAATAGGAGGGAAAAGAAAACAGGTGAATGGTAGAAGTGAATGAGAGTAAAAGGAAGGTAAAGATAAGGAGCAAAGAGAAAAGAAGGAAAATAAAGAGAAACTAAAAGACTTATCTTCGTTCACAGGGAGCAGCAGCTACTGTCCAGCAAATCCAAGGAAGAAGAGGCTTCTGTGATGTCATCAGCTCCTTAAGAAGAGAAGAGGCTGATGTCATCAGCTCCTTAAGAAAATTCTGCAGGATTCAGTCCCTCCTCCTTGTGCCCTACCTGACCCCACGAGGACCAACCAAACGTGAGTCACCGCAGATGTCACCACCCACGCCGGGAGTTTATCTCTGCTACAGCTTAAATAAATTAACCCTCCGCTCCCTTTCTTTAGTGTTTGTACACCATTTATAATTCTTAGTATTTTAAAAACCTACCTGTTTAAAACTATAATTAAATGTTTTTGTTGTCCCTTACTTAAATTTGTTAAATATACCAAATAAAGATTTCTTTTTTCACCAACAGAAAATGTTTCATGCAAGCTACCCACTGTGATAGATCCAAATAATTCAACTTTTGATCATTCCACTTTTCCCTTTTAATTAATTCTATAGGTGTCACGGTTACAGGGTTTTGGAACCATTTCCAGTGCACAAACCAATATATAATTTCAGGGGTAATCAAGTTAATTGTATTCTTTGCATGCATGACTATATCTTTGCTTTTGCTAATTGCACACAGATAGTGACCAGCTTTACTTTTACTCTGTTATTTAGACTTGGGCTAGAAAACGCCACCTCTCAACTTTCTTCTCTTATATTCAGTCTCTGAATCAGGTCCACGGTCACTTAAAAATATTAACCTTTATTTAATACTCATTTAAAAGCATCGCAGACAAAATAGCGGCATATGAACATTGGATGAAATATTTAACAATATTCACCACCAGCATATAAGTTAATTATTTTGTTAATTATCCCTTATCAAATTATAACAGCAAATAAATTGATAGAATATGAATATATAGTTGCCACATTCATCCACGGCAACACTTTCTTTTAACAAATTGTATTAAGTCTAGGGGATAGATTTATTAAACTGCAGAAAAGGTTAAGTGGAGATGTTGCTCTTAGCAACCAATCAGATTCTAGCTGACATTTGTAATATGTCTAGTATGTAATAGGAAAGAGCTAAAATCTCATTGGTTGCTATGGGCAACAAATCCATTTCTTCTTTTCCGCAGTTTAGCCCTAGATGTCTATATTTTGCAAACTCTTTGCTTTCATTTTGTCTTTCTCTAACATCATTGATTTTCTTGTATAAAAAAAAAACTGGAACTCACCTAGTTATAAATTGATACAAGTGCCTCAATTTATTAAAACATAAGATTGATAGTAATGCTTCCAGTTCATTACATTCACTAGTCGTAAGTCTCCGGCACAAAAATGGCTGTTTAGAATAGTGACAGCTGAAAGTTCTTTTTCTATTTAGAAAAAACAGCAATTTTTTTATTTATATTTTTTTGAAAGGGTAAGTATGCCAATCGGCATACTTACCCATTCATTTTCAGAACTAGCCACCTGGCAAACCCGTCGCCCCTGCTGTCCGCCACAAACCCCAGGAGGTAAGTAAGCTCTCCAGGGACTTTTAGGTTTAGGGTTAGGCTCTGGGGAAGGGAGATTTAGGATTAGGTTATGGGGAAGGGAGGGTTAGATTAAGGGTCATGGAAGGGGAAGGTTAGGGTTAGGATCAGCCTGCAAGTAGGAGAGTCAAGGTTTAGGCTGCAAAGATGGGAAACTTAGGGTAAGGCTGCAGGGAGGGGAGTCTTAGGGTTAGGCTATGGGCAGGGGAGTCTTATGGTTAAGCTATGGGAAAGGGAGAACTAGGGTTAGGCTGTGGGGAGGGGAATATTAGGGTTAGGCTGCAGGAAAGGGAGGGTCAGGGTTAGGGTCATGGAAGTGGAGGTTTAGGGTTACAGTTAGGAAAAGGGTTGAAGTTAGATTTAATGCTTACCATTCAGAGCACCGTGTTTGGTGCTCCGGGAATCGATTGCATCCCTTATATGGGATGCAGATGGTAAACAGAAGCCAGCCAAGTGTGGGAGTAAGAATTGTGTCTGTGTGTTGTCAAAGTAAGAGCTAAATCTGAACATTAAATTTAGAGAAAAATATAATTCCACCACAAGATGTGAGTTTTGATCATTATTAATCACTGTCTAATTACAGTACACGGTTAGAATGTCATTTTAAATAGCAGGTCACTATACATACATATATAGCCTACTCAACAAAATAATGCTAGTCATATACTATTAAGAAAGAAACATAGTAAAAAGTCCAGAAGAAATGTTTGCTTATTCTGTTGTACATTAATAGACGATGGGAGAAATATTAACTTATATTGTCAAAGTCTGTTATGTATTAATAACTGAGTTACAACATTAATAACTGAGTTACAACATAAGGGTATCCATTAATAAATATATCATTTGGAAACAAGACTGCTCATCTTCAATTATCCAACTATTAAGAAACGGAAATTTAACAGTACAATGGGGATCGCAAGTTTGGGCACCCCAGGCCAAAATTCATTTCAATGTGCAAAAAGAAGCCAAGGAAAGATGGAAAAATCTCCAAAAGGCATCAAATTACGGATTAGACATTTTTATAACATGTCAAAAAAAGTTTGGTTTTATTTCCATCATTTACACTTTCAAAATCTCAGAAAACAAAAAATGGCATCTGCAAAAGTTTGGGCACCCTGCAGAGTTAATACCTTGTACTGCCCCCTTTGGCAAGTAACTCAGCTTGTAAACGCTTTTTGTAGCCAGCCAAGAGTCTTTCAATTCCTGTTTGAGGTATCTTTGCCCATTCTTCCTTACAAAAGTCTTCTAGTTCTTTGAGATTCCTAGGCATTCTGTGACGCACTGCTCTTTTAAGGTCTATCCATTTTCAATTATGTTGAGGTCAGGAGATAAACCTTCAGTTTATGCTTCTTGATGTAATTCACCGTGGATTTTGAGGTGTGTTTAGGATAATTATCCATTTGTAGAAGCCAGCCTCTCTTCAACTTCAGCTTCTTCACAGATGGCATCAAGTTAGCATCCAAAATTTGCTGGAATCTTATTGAATCCATTTTTCCTTCTATTCGTGAAATGTTACCTGTGCCACTGGCAACAATACAACCCCAAAGCATGAATGATCCACTCCCATGCTTTACAGTTGGACAGAGGTTCTTTTCATTAAATTCTGTGCCTTTTCTTCTCCAAACGTACCTTTACTCATTCCGGCCAAAAAGTTCTATTTTTATCTATCGGTTCACAGAACTTTATTCCAAAATGCATCTGGCTTGTCTATATGTTCATTTGCAAACTTCAAACACTGATTTTTGTGGTGAGGACGTAGAAGAGGTTTTCTTCTGATGACTCTTCAAATGAAGACCATATTTGTACAAGTATCCCTTTATAGTGGAATAGTGTATCACAACTCCAGTGTCTGCCAGATCTTCCTGGAGGGGTTGTGCAGTCAAACGTGGATTTTGACTTGCTTTTCTTACAATCCTGCGAGCTATTCTGTCTGATACTTTTCTTGTTCTTCCAGATCTTGCTTTAACTTCAATTGTTCCTGATGACTGCCATTTCTTAATTACATTCCGAACAGAGGATATGGGCATCTGATAACGCTTTGCTATCTTCTTATAGCCTTCTGTTGCTTTGTGAGCGTCTTCTATTCTCAGTTTCATTGTTCTACACAACTGCTTAGAGGAACCCATAGTGCTGATTGTTGGGGCAAGGTTAGATGAGTCTGGGCTTTTTAAACCTTTGAGATTGAAATCACCTGGTCTTTCCAGACGTTGATTGAGAACAATCCATGACACTGTCAGGTCTCAGCTGTCCAAAGGGGGCGGAGCATGCTATAAACTCTGCAGGGTGCCCAATCTTTTGCAGACGTCATTTTTTGTTTTCTGTTATTTTGAAAGTGTAAATGATGGAAATAAAACCAACCTTTTTTTGACATGTTATCAGAATGTCTAATCAGTAATTTGATGCCTTTTGGATATTTTTCCATCTTTCCTTTGCTTTTTGCACATTAAAATGAATTTTTGCCTGGGGTGCCCAAACTTTCGCTCCCCACTGTATGTGCACTGTTACCTGACGGTGGTTGCTGTTGGAAAATGGACAGAGCATCATAGACAGGAGACAGCCAGTGATGTAGATCCTGAAGAAGAATAAGAATGAAAAATGAAGAGGGGGGTTGTAGAAATACAAGCATGGGAGGTATATGGGAGGAGGAGAGTGGAAAGGCATTGGGGAGCATGTTGGGCTTTCCTGTGACTGAATAATAGGGGGGCTGAAAAAGTTAAAAAGTGAGGGCTACAAAGCAGGGTTGCCGACTTTTAAAAGGCAAAGTCGAACAACTCTAGCAAAGTGGTTTGTAAGGAAAATCAGTCTAGATACTGCAAGCAATAGACTGGGGGGGAACTATATAATTTGGGAGTCCAGTAAGGAGAGTATTGCAATAATGAATACAAGGGGCCTGATCCAGAGCTACGACGGTGCCGTCCGACTGGCGAATGCGTACGTTCGCCCGTGCGTATAAACATACACGCCCATGACACTCCCATTGAAAAGTACCTGCTTACGGCGGCTATACCCTACACTAGGTACTACCGTGGGCCGTACGAATTTTCGCACATAATACGCTGAGCGTACGGGCTTAGCACGCCCATACTGTACAATTTAAATGGCTATCCCCGCCTCCGTGTAGTAAAACGAGCGTCCAGGCAATCGTCGTACTGAACGCACGCCCCTCGAACGAACACTTCACTCACAATACACCCGCTATCCGCTCATGTCGTCCAGCCGACCGGAAGTTGTCATACTGAGCATGCGCAGTGCGTATTTTCGTACGAAAATACGCAAAAATCGGTCGTACGCTCGCTCGAAATCGGACAATTTCGTAGCTCTGGATCAGGCCCAAGGAGATAAACAGTGCGTGATTGAGACTTTTTGTATTGTCTCCTGTGAGCTCACAAGAGCATTAAATGTACAAAAGAGATTTTTGACTTGCAGGCCTTAGTATAAATGAGAAATCAAAATTAGGTTTGTTTGGGTAGCTTCTATGTAATCGGGAAAACAAGATGTAATTTGTGGAATAGTTTTTTATGATGGCTGATCTTATTGTCCAATGAGATATTGATAAAGGGCAAAATGATGATACAGTATATATTGATTGTTATAACAGGGGCTAGACGTGATTTCTTTATTTTTTGCTAATACTCTCTTATCTACCGGTACTTTATTATTTGCTTGTATGGGTATATATATACACAAAAACTTAAAAATTGTTTTTTAAATAGTTTTTTTTTAATAAAAAAGCAAACAACAGTTCTGCAGATCTGAAGCTCATATGCACTAAGCCTAGCTAATTGCCAAAATATATTCTCTACAACACTAACAACCTTTCAATGAACCAATTATAAAAATAAATGACAGTGCTGCAAATGAGTGTCTATTAATAGTACAAGTGTGTGTGTTTCATTTTTTATTAGACAGAGATTTTGATATAAAATAAATTGAAAACTGAGTTATTGAAT
>WWET01002067.1:190470-203250 GCA_011038615.1 Limnodynastes dumerilii
TTCCTGCATTAAACTCTGATAGTAAGCGCATGTATATTGCACTTACATGTAGCGCGCATAAGGAATCACGATTGATAAATTAGTCGCAAGCATAGAAGCACTTTCGCCTGTGCATCAGAGAGAGCAGTGTACTGTCGATTCATAGTAGCGGAAACCAGATGTGATACATTTTCCCATTGTGCTTCCATGTTGTGTGAGCACAAACTCTGAATCAGCCCCAAGGAGGATTAAATATCTTTTTATGGGACATATACAGTCCTATTTCAAATAACAAATGACGAGGTCCAAAGTTAAGCGCTAAATCCAATGCCTCTTATTCAGCCAGCACTCAAATCACTAAATAACAATATATAAATTCTAACAAATAGTGAATATAATGAAGTGATGAATGCTAGCGCTCTTAGTCACACGGAGGAAAAAGCAATATATGTTAGTACCAGCATGTGCTTATTCCAATGGAATGAGCACGACAGACTCTAATGGACTAGTAAAAACTATCGTTCCGTTGGAATAAGCACATGCTGGTTCTAACATATATACAGTCCTATTACCAGGGATAATTTTAAACACATTTAAGGGGATAGAAAGTACTTTGTAATGGGGGCATATGCTCTGTATATGAACCAAATTAGAGCTCTCTATTTATTCTTAATTATGCTCAAAGTATTCTCCATTGCAAATTACTCTCCATATTAGTTATGGGGGAAATGGAAACACACTAAGGACCAGATCCACGGTTACTAAGGACACCTAATTCCACACCTAAGATGGAGAATTTAGCTGTCAGGCTGGCAATGCGCAAGTGAATGTCAGATGTTCCATGATGCATCTCCATAGGTACGAAACTTAGTTCATTCCTTCCACATGCCTAAACCAGTGCTCAAAATGGAAATTTAGTAGTGGGGGTATGGAAATTTCAGCACCACATATGTCTTGAGTTTGGCAAAGTTAACAGGTCAACACTGAGTAATCACATTGGGCCTGATCCAGACCTACGCTGCCCGGCGGTAATAGGATGAGCGTAAGCCTAAGATCGGCTGAAATGCCAATCTGCGCATGCGCCGGCCAGATGTAAGCCGGCATAACTACGTAGACGCCCGAACTAGAATTGGGCATCCTTAGTATCAGTGTAGTAACGGCTGAGGGGGCGTCCCTCGCCATTACTACGCAAATGTTAGTGTAGGTAGGCAGGGGGAGGTAGTTTAATGAGGGAGGGCTTTTAGTTAATACGCTCCTGTCCGAGCGCATTTTCCCTCGCTTACTCCAGCTAAAGTTAGGGTAGTCTTCAGCCGGTGTAAGCGAGGGAAAATATGCTGGGACAGGGGGGAGTGTCGGGGGAAGTACATGTCGATATGCTGTGCTTTACTAAGCAGAGCGCATCGGTGTAGGTCTGGATCAGGCCCATTGTGTACATGTGATGTGGTTCATGATTTCTACACTGAACTCTTCATATTTAATTAAATGATCTGGTTACCGCTAGGGAAAAACAATGATAGCTCCCCCACAGGGCCATTTCTAGGGGCGGACAAGTCCAACCAACCTTATTGCCCCTCCTTTTGTGTGCCCAGCCAGCATTATTGCACCTTTCTTCTGTGTGTCCAACCAGCCTTATTGACCCTTACTTCTTTGTGGCCAGTCAGTCGTAGTGTCCCCTCTTTATGAGTGTCCACCCAGCCTTATTGCCCCTCCTTCTGTCTCCAACCAGAATTATTGTCCCTCTATATGTGTCCATTCTTATTGTCCCTTTCATGTTCATTTTCCCACTCCCCCATTCCAAATCTCCATTCCAAAACTACTTTCTAAAAGAACAATAATAAACTTACCTTTCCTGTGTCTCTTCTGGCTCTCTACTCCACCTTAGGTCACGCTTGCGTCCTCTGATCAGAGCTGCGGCTGTGCATAGCACAGTGTTGCTGAGGCAATTTTTTTAATATTATTTTGTTTCTGTGGCTAGCAGATTAACCCCTGGCTTTCATTCACCTGTTTGCAATGACCTATAAATTGACTGAGCATCTTCCATTCTGTGTTTGTACTGTTTGTGGGCTTGTCTGGGAGCAGCAGCTGAGAGGGGGAGTTATTCCACAGCAGCCATTTTGGAGACTTTAGGGGTGTCTCCTGAGGTAAGTTTGGCTCTTAATTTAAAAACATATATATATGACTCAACATTGGGACTCTCATTGTTAGAGCTAGGACCACCATATGCAGAAAGGCCTTGACGGCGGCTGGTGGCTTATCATATATTTGCGCAAATATGTGTAACGGACATTTCTGTGTTTTATTTTACAGATTAGACGGTATACTGCTTTATGGCAGTGTCGCTGAGGCAATTTTTCCCTTTTGTTTCTGTGGCTAGCAGATTAACCCCTCCTTTCATGCACCTGTTTGCATTTACCTATAAATTGATTGAGCAACTTCCATTCTGTGTTTGTGCTGTGCATAGCACAGCCAACTCTGTTAAAGGCAGCAAAGCTCCCAGCGGCACAGTGAGAAGTGAGCAGGTATGCCATACGGCGGTATGGCATACCATCACCTCTGTGAGCCCGCACTGAGTAAAAATACAGCCTCTCACAGAATCTTAAAATTCTATGAGCAGCTGTATTCTTACTCAGAACCGACTCACAGAAGTGGCGGTATGCCATACTACTGTATACCGGCCCACTTCGAGCAATGGCCTAAACTCCGTAAAGTGGGCGTGGGGGGAGCATTTAAATTCTACAGTAGGGCTGGGAATAAGGACTTACACGTGGATCAGAAGTATGACACCACTGCCCGTAATAAATGAAAAAAATACAGTGCCCATAACAAATTAAATACACACAGTGCCGTATTAAATTAAATGCACACAGTGCCTGTAATAAATTAAATAAACACAGTGCCCCTTATAGATACAATACTTATATAGTGCCCGTTATAAATTAAATACACACAGTGCCCCGTTGGATAGCATAATGAGATAGTGCCCCGTTATATATAATAATGTAATAGTGTCCTGATACAGTATAATGAAAAAAAGTGCCACGTTATATAGAATAATGTAATAGTGTCCTGATACAGTATAATGACAAATAGTGCCCGTTACATAGAATAATGTAATAGTGTCCTGATACAGTATAATGACAAATAGTGGCCCGTTATATAATATAATGTAATAGTGTCCCGATACAGTATAATGACAAATAGTGCCCTGTTATATAAAATAATATAATAGTGTCCTGATACAGTATAATGACAAATAGTGCCCTGTTATATAGAATAATGTAACAGTGTCCTGATACAGTAAAATGACAAATAGTGCCCCGTTATATAGAATAATGTAATAGTGTCCCGATACAGTATAATGACAAATAGTGCCCCATTATATAGAATAATGTAATAGTATCCCGATACAGTATAATGACAAATAGTGCACCGTTAGATAACTAAAAAAAAAAAACTGCCCCATTATACTTAATAATGTAATAGTGGCCCATTATTTTCATAATATAAATCAAGATTAAAATCATCAAAATGTATGGAACAAAATAAAATAAATAGAATACTCACTTTTCTGAAGTCTTCTATCTTCATTGGAGACATCGGTGTCCAGGTCCTTCTTTTTCTTGCGGAGCTCCGGTGACGGGTTCCTTTTTCTTCTGGGTCCCCCGGCAAATGACTCATGTCAATACAGGCCCTCTATTTATACCCTTTGACCGGGTATGCTATAAAACTTTATAATTTAACCATTATAGTGAACTATAAAATATAGAACTCTGGACCTGTTTCAGAGATTGAAAGTAAGAGAGGAAAGTTACTCCTGGGCAAAATCATGTTGATTTCAGGGGGAGCCAAGTTAATTGTTTTATAAAGTACTATATGGAGTTCTAATTTACGTGCAATTATCAATTAATGATAAAACTTTATTTTGGAACATGTAGAACGCTACAATAATAAAGGGCTTTAATGTGTGGCATATTGTGTCCTTAACTCACTTTATGGCCTAGTGCCCTGTACTACAAGGGTGTAGTGCCCTTATTACCTAAAAAGGCCTAGTATCCTTAGTCACTATGGGGCCTAGTGCCAAAAACCTTAAGGTACCTTGTATTGGTGGCCAAGGCGAGGAGATGTCCAGGATTCTCAGATAGGAGCTTCCGCTTCTTGGTGGCATTGGGGAAGAAACCACAGAAGCCAAAGCTTGGGGTGTAATGCCAGAAATCAATGGTGGCAGTGGAATCTGGATCTTCTTCATGTGAAGTCCTCCTTTCTGTCCCACCTCTTTTGCACCCTTCTTCTCAACAGATCTTATTCCAGCTTTGGTCTCTTCTGACAACTTGTTTTTCTGACAGGGCCACCAGCTCTGACAGGACCTCTGACTCTTCTAACTTCCTGCTTCCTCCAACCCCCGGTTTAAATAACTCAACATGATGGTGCCTGGGATTGATAATATGTCATAATGGGCCTGATCCAGCGCTACGAAAATTCGCAACGACGGGCGAATGCGAACGTACGCTCGTCGTATCAACCTACACGCCCCTAGCACTCCCATAGTCAAGTCCCTGCTTACGGCGGCTATACCCTACACTGGGTACGACCGTCGGCCGTACGAAAATTCGCAGAGAATACGCTGAAAAAATACGCTTAGCACGCCCATACTCTACAATTTAAATGGCTATCCCCGCCTCCCAGTAGTAAAACGGGCGCCCAGCCGACCATCGTAAAAAAAATACGCCCAGCGAGCGAAAAATACGCTAACGATACGCCCGCTATTCGCTCATGACGCTCAGGCGACCGGAAGCTGTCATACTGGGCATGAGCATTGCGAATTTTTTGCCGAAAATTCGCATACGATGAGCGTACGCTCGCTTGCGAGCGTTGCTCTGGATCAGGCCCAATGAGGTCACGTATTCAGTGCCTTAGATGACCTAGTTATAGAATGCACCCCGACCCGCACAGTAAGATATTATTTTTCCCCACTAAGCACCAGATCCAAAAATCTGATTGTGTTGCGTTCAGATCTTCCCGCATACACAGTACACCTGCACTGTACATTGGACTTATGTCCCACACTCAAATTATCAACAGGTCAAAATACAGACAGTTAAGTATTATGGGGTAGATTCAGACCTAAGTGCTAAAATAGAAATATTCGAAATAAAGACATAATCGAAATAGAGATATTTTTCGAAATATAAATCATTATAAAATAGAACAATTCGAAATATAAATCAGTATAAATGTAAAAATTCGAAATAAACATTGTATAAATAGAGTAATAATCGAAATTAACAACATTATAAAATAGAAATATTCGAAATAAAGACATAATCGAAATAGAGATAATCGAAATAAAGATGTTATCGAAATTGACGTCATCGACCCGAAAAATTCGAAATAGAAACATATTCGCAATTGGGCTTATTCGAAATCGAGAATATTCGCTGTAGAGATATTTCGCAATTGAGAATATTCGCAATCGAGCGCAATCGAAATATATACATTCGATATTTAGCGGTATGAATAGAAATGTTCGAAAATCGCGTTTTCTAACCGGGAACTGACTCCCCTCTGACAGGACCTCTGACTCTTCTAACTTCCTGCTTCCTCCAACCCCCGGTTTAAATAACTCAACATGATGGTGCCTGGGAGTGATAATATGGCATAATGTGACAAACAAAGATTGATTTGTGCCAATGCCACGTGACTAGCCAGCAGCAAATCATAATAAGAGTAGGATTTGATTCACACCTGTAGGAATTTGTAATCCCCTAAAAGACGTTGTAAAAATATTTGACGGGTTAACCCGTCAAATATATTTATAAATCCGAATGTGTTTGCTGACGGCACTAGCCTCTCAAGTCTGCACAATGATGCAATAAAAATAACAGAAAAAAACACAGCTAATTTCTGTATTGCTACATTATTTGCCAGTATCTTAATAATGATGTGCAACACTCTTAATGGAGAGTTTAGACGCAATTTAATGTTATATTCCAGGAGAAGTAAATAAAGACTAATCTACTATCAATGTATTTCTCAGAGTAACATTTATGGTTTAATCAGAAGGCATTCAGTAGATTAATCTGTCTCTGATGTCTGTTTAAAGCCTTGTCAATCAGTTGTAACTTGGATCCAAACTTTGAAAATAGGAAGAAAACAGGTGACAAGTTACATGTGGGCAAAACCATGTTGAATAGATATGTACACTCAATTACACACTGTACACTTACCTTTGACGTCTTCCTAAGTGAAGCCTTGGCTAGCTATCTTTCATGTCCATGTGTCAGTGACATTTTACATTGGCATTAGATTATACAGCACAAATGTGACCTTTGACCACCATAGTACATTACTGAGAGGCCACTGTGCCCCATATTTGACTTCTTTTTTGCACCATAGAATAAATGAAGAGAAAAATTCCCTGCTGTAGAAAGCTTATTTTGGATGCCCAGAGATAAACAACAAGCATCTGGGTCTATAGAGAATTCTATGTGTACAGAGATAAACACAATGTAGCATTCTAATCACATAATTATATAAATATGTTTTTAAGCACTTGCAACCGTGGAATTCTGTTGATAATTAGTGCCATAAAAAAGATCTCTTTTGTGAAATGAGTAATCATTTCACTTATTGTTAGAGTTTGTAGTTACAGTGGGTGGACAAATAAATACAAACATCTGGATAAACATAGACTTCACTTACCCACATAAATGTCATTGATCTGAGAGTTATAGTATTTCATTATTTCATTTTTAATTAGAGTTCATTTATAATACAAGTGTTTAGGAAACAATCAGTTGCATGATTCAATTCAAATACAGACAGGTTAAATAAGTTCCATAAAATATTTGCCTTGTTAGCCGTAGCATTTAGCATTTAGCATTTTTAATAACTTAGACTTGCTTTTAAAGCTTTTTCTCTCAGCTGTCAACCACTCTCCCTTGTGAACAAAGAGGGTGATAGCACAAAAGAAAGGGAAAAAACAAGAGGAGAGTGCGCTGCTGCTAAGCTAAAAAAAATATGAGTATATCAGTAATAAGTTGTCAAGTAGGATAAAAAAACACTTCAAAAACATAAATAAAAATCAAATTAAAATATCATGATATATGCATGAATCTTAATAAGGTGGATACAATCTCTGCTATGTAATAAAGTCCCAAAATGTCTAGAGCTATACCGGTAGGTTATATGCTATGACTATTGGAGGTACAATGGCTGAAACAATGGATTTACCGCAGATAATTGATAATTAAGCAAAAACACAAAGTGGGTATGCATAAAAAAACAATAGGTTGGTACACCCTGTAGTTTCAAAAGGTTGCAAACAATATACATAAGCTGTAGTTACACATAAAAAATCGCCCTTCCTTCAGAGCCGGTATTCCTAGTGAGCGCTAATGTCCAGATCTTTCAACAAGTCCAAATGAGTGGATCCAACAAGAGATTTGCGTGCCCTGTTTAAGACAGGGAATATATTTAAAACGTGAACTCAGCCCCTCAGCTGATAAGGTAAAGTCCAATTCCCCAAAGGAACTCCTCGGAAAGAAAAGATATGTATATAATTAATAGATTTATTCAAAACATATAGTAAACATCAAAAACAGGTAAAAAAAAAGGAAATAGCACTTTCCTGAGAAGGAAGCAGCGGGTTTACAAAAGGTCCGCACACGAGCCGATGGAAGGTCCGTTGCCTCACCGCCGCGACTTCCAGAATGTCAATGGAGGGAGGCCAGTATCCAGAACTAGTGTAGCCGTCTGCTTGCAGTGGGGAGGTAACCTCTGACGCATTTCAGAACCGTAGGGTTCCTTTATCAAAGCGAGTATGGATCGGTGGAGGGGCTGGTCTATTTATATCAATGACTATGCAGTGATAGGTTGATTGCTAAGTCCCGCCTCGGATTCGGCCGGGAAATACAAAGAAACTCATTCATAAACAGGCACCATATGTCTCGTGTGCGGACCTTTTGTAAACCCACTGCTTCCTTCTCAGGAAAGTGCTATTTCCTTTTTTAGGACTAGCTGAGGTGGTAGAGGCTAACACAATAGAACAATTAAAACACGCTTGGAATAAATATATTAATATCCTAAATGAAATTAAGAGCCAAATAGGGCCTAGGGTCATTAGGGTCTAAGGTCAAAATAGTCAGTCATTTTTTATTTTTTTTGGCAGACTGGATGGGCAATGTGGCCTTTATCTGCCATCACATGTTTCTATGTAACAACAGCGCGCGAGACAATGACCCTGCCCAGTGATTTTGCAAATTCTAATTTACACAGACAAAATTTGAATCTTGGAAGCTTATTACAAAGTGCCTAACTTACAGTACCAAAGGGGAAAACTTTTACTGTTTCAGGATTTCTCCTTTCAAGTCACAATGAACCACATAGCACATTCTCTATCTTCTATCTGCAAGGAACATTTCAAAAACGGTTTTGGTTTGCCTACAGTGACTAATGATCTGTCAACTGCTTTTGACACCGTTGACCATCCTCTTCTGCTTCAAACCCTCTGCTCTCTTGGTCTCATTGACACCGCATTCTCCTGGTTTTCCACCTATCTCTCTGACTGCACCTTCTCTGTGTCCACCTCTAGCTCATCCTCCCCCCCTCTCTGCTCCCTGTTGGTGTACGCCAGGGTGCTGTCCTTGGCTGTTTGTGACCCCCAGGGCTCTGTCCTTGGGCCGCTCCTCTTCTCCCTCTACACCTCCTTGCTGGGCAACTTCATCAGCACTTTTGGTTTCAACTACCACCTCTAAGTTGATAATACTCAGATTACCTCTCCTTCCCTGACCTCAACTCCTCTCTTTTGTCTAAGAGTTCTGAGTGCCTTGCATCCCTATCCACAGAGATGGCCAAACAGTTCCTCAAGTTGAATATGGACAAAACGGAAATCATTGTTTTTCCTCCCCCTAGGATTCCCCTCAAGTTCGCTACCTAGGTGTCATCCTTGACTCCTCCTTTTCCTTTATGCCACACATTTGTGCCCTCTCTTATTCTTGCCGTTTCCACCTACACAACATTGTACGCATCTGTCCCTTCCTCACCAATGAAGCTACCAAAACCCTCATCTTCTCTCTAGTCATATCATGCCTCAACTATTGTAACCTCCTCCTCATTGGTCTCTTGCTCACCCATCTTGCCCCAATTGAATGTATACTTAATGCTGCTTCCAGGCTCATCTTCTTCTCATGCCGCTCTACCTCGGCCTCTTCTTTATATCAAACCCTCCACTGGCTTCCTGTCCGTTTCAGACCTCTCTTTAAACTCCTTACCCTCTCTCACCTTTAAGGCCATTTATTCATCCACTGCTCCCTACCTCTCTTCCCTCATCAACATGCACACCCCTTTCCTGCCCTCTCCGTTCTGCTAACCAGCGCTGTCTAACCTCCCTACAAATCACCACATCTCACGCCCCTGTCAAGGACTTTACCTCTGCACTGGAATGACCTCCTTTCTTCAGTCAGACTCTCCCCCACATTGCAGGTCTTCAAGTGCTCACTCAATACACACCTTTTCAGGCTAGCCTACCCTTCCTCTACTTAACATCCTTACTGTATCCTACATCTGTCCTTTCTTTTCTTTGTGCTTGCTTCATTTTATTATATTTTTGTGATGTTTTTATATTTAATAAACAACCAACGGACTGCGCTTAAATCATCGTTCACCTACACTAGTTGCAAGAATGCAAGCATATGATACATTAAATACAAACCAATACAAATCCAATCATCCACGATTTATTTATTATATTATATTTGTTACAATAACGAATATTCATTGAACTACAGCTCAAAATCAGCTACATTGTGTCAATATACTGAACAGTCTCCAACCACTAATTCATAGTGGCTACATTTATCTACTCTACGGTTTATACATCAGTTCAATAGCTATTCTAATCATCATATCATCTTCATCACGATATTTATTTATTTTTTTGTTGTATTTCATACGGCACTGCAGACACCTTAATAATAATAATATTAATAATAATAATAATAATACCTTGGTCAAACAGAGAATTGTTACTGCAAATCTGGCAAGATGTTGGATTGTCAGTAAAAACTTCTGTGCATACCCAGCTTTAGTGTTTTATCCATAAAATAACTAATTTATTAAAAATTTCGCTCAGAAACATTATTCGCAATAAAAAGTATTTTAAATGTTAAAATCCCCCACAAAACATGTTTATAAATAACTACTTTAAATAGAATTATCCTAATATGCAACTCCCCCTGTTCATGTTCCTCCATATGCAATGCTTATCCAAGTAAAATATATCCACTGCCAGGCTGTGATCATTAGTCAGAAATCCTGGGTAAATAAGTAAGTTACCGGTTTTTAGCTTGAAATGAATGACAAAATGTTTCAACAGGTCCTGCCCCTGTTATTTAAGACTATGGAAAATACTGCAAGATTACATAAGAGACTTATTGCATATTTCTTTAACTATAACCATTTAGTGGGCATTCCGGAAAATCTATACATCAGAGGGACAAAGAAGTTACTGTTTATGATGGCAGCGGTTTCAAGAAAGCGATTTTATTGCAGTGGATAAAGAAATAGAGACAACGGGCTGTATTCAGAGATCCGTTTTTGAGGGTAGTTACGTGCGTATATTCAGGAATGGATCAACTGCGCATGCGTAGTAACTGTAGTTACGCTATTTACGTTGACTATATGTATATAGTTAGGCACTTACGTATACATATACACATATAGTCAATTTACGCTGACTATATGTGTATATGTATACATAAGTGCCTAATGGACGGACATGTGAATCGCACTTGGGGTCATAAGCACGGAAATCCGACGGATGGGAAAATTGACATAAAAGTGGGTGGGGGCAGACATTTAAATGAACACATGGAGGCGTGGTTATCAGGAATTGCACGGATGGAGCATATATACACTCGTAAGTCCACATGGAAATAACAGAGTAGTATAGGGACTCGTAAGTCCCCGACAGCACGTCCGGGAGAGGGGAGTGTCGGGTTTGTTGGTGGGTATTTCCTTTCTCCATCCATGCGTATAATTGCGTACATGAAAAAAATGGATCTCTGAATACGGCCCAACATCCCTACAACCTAGTCTGGCCATGGATACACAAAGGCTGGCATTTCTGTTCCATTGATTGGGTACCAGCTACTGCAGAGAACTGAAAAGTTTATGAACACATGGTTCTCTTATATAGCAGTTTGTTATCTCACACACTAAAAATCAGGAGCCACTGAGAGGTCCACCCCATATTTACCAATATTACCTCTGTAGACAAGCTAATTAGGATAATAATAATAATAGGTTCAGATTTCCCTTTTAACAAAAAAACTAGGTTTTGCCTGCTTCAGTTTCAGTGCTATCAATGCATTCTATTTTAATCGCAAAGCAAGTAGAAGTCCAGGAGGATCTAAAAAAAAAAACAAAACATCCAATTAATTAAACAAAAATCTGTAAATGTATTTTATTGCATATTCTCATCATCTGTATTTCTTCTCCTGACTTGGGTTCTGGTTTCTCTGATTTGTAATTTTTTATTTTTTTTAACTAACTAATCACCTCACTTTTTAGGGTTTTTTGGGATATCAGATCACTGTCTCAGAAAATAACTAGTGCCCTATGACTAAGTGTAATTTTAAGTGTTTTGTTTGCGACAACAGATCCATAATTCTGTAATGGAACGCTTTCTGACGCTAAGTTAATCCCCTACTTGCAATCAAAATTTCCACGCCGTCCCCATGTTACGTAGGGATGATGATGAAATTGTAAGGTATAGTCCTGGTGTCAGATGTCTCAGATTTAGGATCCCATGGCCAGCTGGCATTGGAACTCCAACCGCAGCAGCAGATTAGTGCTGGATCCAGTCCATGAAGTATATAGAAATGTGATGGTGCTCATATTTATTTTGGTTTGCCTTTGGTTCAAAGCAGTCATTGACATTTTCTAGTCTGCAACTGCAGAGTGACTAAATTAAACCTAAAATTAAACCTTAGAGCCAGATTTACTAAGCTGCGGGTTTGGAAAAGTAGAGATTTTGCCTATAGCAACCAATCAGATTTTAGCTGACGTTCTCTAGTATGTAATAGGAAACTGAGAGCTAGAACTTTATTGATTTCTATGGGCAATATCTCCTCTTTTCCAAACCCGCAGCTTAGTAATTCTGGCCCTTATTTTCTTTTTTTGCTGCTTCCATACTGAATCTCCCATACAAAAATGGCAACCAAAATGATCCATACATACATATCTCCAGAAAGTTGGGTAACATATCAACTTTTGTTTATAATATTTTATTTTACAACATCTATTTTGGGCCTAATTATCCTTTATACTTGGCCCCAAGAAAAATGGATGATGCTCTACATTGAATTGTGCTGCTGTATAATTTAATGACAATGGAAACTTATTAAACCTTTGAATTCATGCAAAAAATGTATTTTGACAAAGCCATCATCATAAATTCAAATACAGTTTGTGACATTTATTATTTAGCCCTGTATGGGTAATACAAATAATGACTGTCCACTTTGCTAATAATAGCAATTTAATGAAAATTTGAATTTAAATGTAAGAAATGTTTTTGCTCGGTCTGACAAAACCATTATATTTCAGACAGCAAAATATTTAGGACATAATAGCTGTAAACATTGTTATTTAGAATTAAGCTCCATTTTAACTTTTTTCAAATGAATATGACTAAAAATGTTAATTTCTAGCCATTATTTTGAAAGCAGCAGACAAACAAGTAAATTTCTATTATTAAAGTTAGCATTAACTAGTCACTATCCAATTGGTGTAATCTGTTTT
>WWET01002067.1:209030-220491 GCA_011038615.1 Limnodynastes dumerilii
GAAGACTCCGGCCCCGATATGAAGACCCTGCGCATGTGCAGTGGGTTTTCATATCTGGGCTGAAATTTTCAAAGTCCGGCTGTGAAGTCTCTGCGTATGCGCAGGCACTTCATTCGATATGCAGTGCCTGCGATGCCGGCAGAGCGCTTCGAGGGACCTCGGCGGAGGGGTGAGTATTAGTAACTTTTTAAAGGCAAGCTGCCAGGCTCGCCGCGAACACAGGCGAGTGCTACATCTGTTGTGGGCGTTGTTTCCAATAACAATGGTTTGTAAATAATTATTTTGTTCTATATATTGTGGCTCTTTTTGAATTTTTTTTTAGATTTTTAGTATTATTTTATTATATTTTATTTTTTTCTGTTTCACCAACTAAGGAGAGATGGGGGAGTCCCAAAAACAGTTATTGTACGGGGCCCCAAGATTTCTATTGCCAGCCCTGTAGAAATGTATACTGCTTTTACAGCATCATTAAAACTGTACTCTTCCATTGCCATTGCTAAGCAATTTTATGTGCTGATTGTTTGTTTTGCAAGGCATGATGCTAAATGAATCTCCATCTTGTCATGAGGGACGGATTCCACTAAATAATGTGAATATTGTGTGCTGGAAATGAATTATTCATGTAGTAAAATTAAAACAGAAGTCTGTGAATCTACAGAAGCTCATTAAAATATCAAATACATGTTCTCTATTATGTCAGTGTATTCAGCACACAAAAGAGTATAGCAGCTTTGCACAATAACGTTTACAACTAGGATCTGTGCATGAATATAAAGACAGTATTTATTTAATATAATGTATACTTCCTTTCTCAAATACAATCCACAGAAATGTAATGACATATTACTTGTCATTAAATGACTTTGCAAGAGAGACTAGAATAACAGACATCTACATAGTCTGTATCCTAAATCAGACACTAAATGATGAAGCAGATATTATGTACTATAAAACTTTTCTTCATGTATCTTGGATATATAAAAATAAATGTATTAATGAAGTAAAGCAATTATAATGTGTATTATAATGTATATTGTATTGGTTAATATATAGCTTTTTATGTTTGTCATGCTGATATGTGACAAATAAAAATATCTGAATGAAAGAGAACTGTTATAGAAATATTAATTAAGACAAACCTAACAAGTTACCTTATATATAAAATAGAGGTGTGAGAATAAAGTGTTAGGTGTATCCTTAAATAAAAAACTTTAAACTGGGACTTAGTTTTTTTACAGATATTGGGGTAGATCCAGAACAACGTGTGTGCGTACGTATTTTAGCGGTGCGTATTTTCGTACACGTAAGGTCAATACACTCCCCACGGCACACCCCTTGCACGGACGTATTTTCACAAATTACGCGACCCAAACCCTACCTTAACTTTTCCTAACGTAACAGAATACGTCCGCTAACGGGCGTACAGACTACGCGAACGTACGCAGCTTAGCACGCCCATACTGTACACTTTAAATACCACCCCCCGCCTACTTCACGTAAAACGCACGTATTGTTCACTAACGTAAATTTGGCACGCCCACACGTAAGTATTTACGTTTGAAATACGTGAATCACCCATACGTTCTAAAATACGCTACGTGAATGTGCGTATTTTCTGTGGTGCGCATGCGCAGTGCGTACAAATCTGCAAATTTACGTCTCCGCCACACGTAAATTCGCGGAAATGCGTAGTTCAGGATCTGCCCCATTGTTTCATTTTAACATTGTTACTTTTAATATTGTTACATTAAATACTGAACACCTTTTTATTGCTGCTATTACTACTCTGTTTTTTTCTGTTATTTTACATATGCACACCCCACCCGACAGGGGGGAGAGGGGGAAGGGGTCATCGGCATACAAGATCTGCTGAAGATTCACATCTGACCTTGGGATATATTTTAAGACATTTATTTTAGGACTGTTATTCACCATTCCATCTGGGACTATTTATGTATTTATTTATTTATTTATCTATCTATTTATTGATTAAATTATATAATTTTATGATTAGTTTCCACACTAACACCCAGGTTATAGTTTTTTATTTAAGGATATACCTAGCGCTTTAGCCTCACACCTGTTTTTTATATATTTGGTCTATTGTTTGGGGATTAGTAGATCCCTTGCTGTGTAGGATTAGCTGCAGGTGATTATTCCCTGAGCTCATAACAAATTTCCTCAATCATTGTTAGTAACAAATTACCTTGTTGAGCACTATGGACCGTATGCAGACTACCAGACATATAACATATACTTTAAGACCGCATATACACAATCTACGTAAGGAAAAGAACGCATGCGCAGCAGTAAAAAACGCGAAACTCCGGATGTATATGATATATATCCGGTAGTCTGCATACGGTCCTATATGCTTGTAAATATTTGGTTGGCCCAAGTGTTGACTATTAGTAGTATTCGAGACTTATTAACTCTTGATAATGCTTGGTAAATGACAAAGGGTTACTTACTATTGAAGATGGCACTAGCCCTGAGATCAGTACTCAATCAGAGGTCCTAAGCAGACAAGGTTAATGTTAAGCAGGGTACACACTGAAGGTTTTAAGTACTGATCTGACTAATGGACAGAACAGTAGTATTTATTCTAGCCCAGGCCTGCATAATGATGTCCTCGTAAACACGACTCTCTAGTTTCCTGTGGATTCACAAACTGTTCAGAATAAGTCTTTGCAGCATTAATATGGCTGTCCACAAGGTGGTGCTATTTGGAAAAAGGAATGGGAATAGCTGCAGTGAAGGTTGTGTGTTAGTACACACTGAAGTTTTTTACAGACATCGGGACATCATTGATCACAAAATTTAGGAGCTTTCAAATATCAAAACAAACAATCAAATGCTAGTAGACGATTTTGCAGCATTGTTGGACAGTACACACTGCAGAAAAAGTTAGAATTCAGGAAATTGGCCACGACTAAAAAGGCAGACAGTAGTGAAAATCCCAATCCAATAAAACCTGAACACATGCAGTACATCTGAAATCCTTATCTGCATGAATGGAGGGCCCACCCGCCATGAGTCTGAGACACGCACAGCCCTTACGTGCATTTCACATCAGGAAGTTAGGGTTCTCGATGCGGAAGTCCTGTACATGCAAGTGGTACGGAATTCGTGATTGCTAATTACGTACATTTGTATGTTAGTGTTCATTTCAGAAGCTAATGTACGGAACCTAATTCTGGATCAGCCCCTTGGTGTGGAAAAGGTGGGGATGTAGAAAGACAGAGCTAATTGAAAGATTTTACTCTTACGCTAACATTCCAGGTTTGAAATAACTGTTTTAGAAGTGTGTGTTGTTTACCCGTCTACCCTTTTTATTACTCCCCTACTCTGTCCACTCCCCCATCCACTTCATATCTTTTTGTTAAACTAAAATTGAAAAAAGAACAGCTGGATTCTAAATTTCATAGTAAATACAATGGGCCGTATTCAGAGATCCATTTGCTAAAAGTACGCGATTATACGCTCTGAAGTTGCAAGGCAACACCCATGACATTCCCCTCACACGATGTTTTATGAGTGCCTCGACCACCCTTATCTTTAAGTATGCATTTCCGAGCGTATAATACCACCGTACGTGCGTATCAAACTAACCGCGCACTCAAACGGTCATTTAAATGCCTCTCCCACCCACTTACACGGATCCGTCTCTGGACGGATTATAACCACACCCCTCTGTACGTATTTTCTCACGTGCGATTCACAAGTCTGTGCCTAATGGACTTCCGTGCGTAAAACCAAGTAGATTGTGTAAATTTAGTTACTACGTATGCTCAGTTCATCCGATCCTAAAAATACGCACAGATCCTCCCGCAAAAACGGATCTCTGAATACGGCCCTATGTTCTGTGATTTTCTGTTACTACCTTTTTTTTCTGTCACATATTATTATTATTGTATTTTTTTATTTTATTTTTTTTAAAGTTCATTGTAACTTAGACGATTATAGTTTTTTAAGCTCTTGCTTCTTTTGTTGTAGAGCAAGATGCTGGGTAAATATTTTATACAATCTGTTTAATCCAGCAATGCAACCATAAAAATGTTATTTGTGTAGTTATTGTAATAATAAATTTTTATGTGATGATGTTTGCATCTGTAAAAGATAATTTGGTAATCAGTTAAAAAATAATATATCACATAAAAAACCATTCCCTGAGTTGGTTTCAACTTTTTATTAGAATACTGTTCACTCATTTTAAAGGCTTTACCGGAATACAAATGCACAGTGATGTTTAACTGTAGCTTACTGTTCATGTATTTTCAGCAGACCTGTAAAACAGTGAGGATATCTAAGGACAGGGTTGAGAGCCAGAGCAGTAAAGGGATCATAAGATGTAGAGACAGGCGTGACTTTGTATTGTACAGTTTGACAGGGAACAGTAAGATGTGAATCCAGTCATTTATCTGTAACAGTAACAAAAAAGCAAGTAACAAAATGCACTGTATATAATGCAATGGCCAACGTTATATAAAAATCAAACCTTGGACAGAATTTTATGCACTACTGAATGTTGAATCAGTGCAGTTTATCTAGCAATATATATCAGGTGTCACATATGGATAAACAACTTTGGACCTCTGTGAAAGGAAGAAGAAAGGACAGGGGGGATATATTTATACAATAAGGGAGTACAAAGAAGGCTTAACACTATCCAGATGTCCAAAGGGTCCCCATTGTAAGTGAAGATGCATCTGCAATGTTAGGGTAAGGGTCAGATAAAAGTTGTGTGAGGCAACTCCCTTCACTTGCATGGAAGATTCACCATCGGATCCCTGCTGCCGCTGTGCCTGGAGCTCTGAGGTCTTAATCTTATCCAATGTCATCATGTCTCTGTTTAGTATGATTAAACAGATTAAAGTGTGTTTTGGTGCAAGAATGGAGTATTTGGAGTATATTTAAAATTTTTTAAATATTTAATCAATAGTTTTTATTGAATGTACAGTAAACAAGAAGATAAAAGATTAAAAGTGAGATTTTACCAATTGAGGACCTGATCCAGACCCCTGTCTGATTTCCGTGAGGGGGTCTTAACGTCTGCACAGAAGAACTCCCCCTGTCACTCTCTTCTCTTGTACAGAGATTGTGTTACTTACGCTGGGGATTGGATGGACTGCTGATCTGCTCATAACTACATAATCCCTCCCCTACTGCACAATTTAAATGCTTCACCCCACCCACCGTGGGGGAAAAATTCAATATGACTTTCCCCAGGTGTTAATTACCACCTGCTTTCTTTCTATTTTTAGAATCTGGTTCCGGCCCCACAGCTCTTTTTTTTGGTAATATTATGAGAGTTAAAACAAAACAAGCATAGACGTTATAGACAAGTGTAGACATTGCAAAACCATTTTCGACAGCAATAATAAAGGCAAATTTAAACTGTGAAACACAACGAATTGAAAGGTGGAGATCCTAGCTCAACTCTCATTTAGGGTCGGATCCAGACTTGCGTCCGGCACTCCACTTAAGAAACGCAAAGTGAGTACGTTTGGTTCGTTTTGACTGGAGGGCGCATCTATCCATACAATAGAAAATACACAAGTTGTACAGTGTGGGATGGGTTTCCCACGTTCGTGCGGATCAGTAGCACGTTTCAGTTAAGGCAGTACGCCGGCTGAAGTTAGGGTAGCCTTCAGCCGGCGTAAGGAAGGAGCCATACGGCCGCACAGGGGAAGTGTCGGGGTAAGTGAACGCTGATACGCTGTGCTTTAGTAAGCACAGCGCATCGGCGTAGTTCAAGATCAGGCCCAAAGTGCATAAGTGGGGTGTTTTGACTGGACCTCTGTCCACCAAGTTGGGCGGGGTGAAGCATTTCAATTGAACATTTGGGGTGGGTTTTGACAATTATGAGCGGATAAGTAGTTGATCCGCTGATCCGCACATTTCACTTAAGGTAGAGCTTATGGCAGTGTAACTGCTATAAAGCCCGAACGACAGAGGGGAGCGACAGGGGGCATTCACTCCCAGAAAGTTTGCGGATGTTTGGCTCCAGTCCTTATAGATTAAACACAAAAGGATGCATTTTATGAGTTCTGTGTGCAAAAGCAAAGTATTTTCCATGCATACAAAAAAAAACCCTTAATTTGAACCCCCTATAAGAAAACCTGGTGATATTTCTTAGTTCAGGATACACATGGATGAAATGTTACTAATTATTACATTTTATCTAATGTGGTTTGGTTAAAAAGAAAAATACGTTTCCCTGCAATACATTGGTAATATGAAATAAAATTCAGTGTATTTACATGTCACATATTTCCAGCTGTAATAACAAACCCTGTTTTCTATAATATGTTAATTCATTATTGTCTTATATTTAGGACTGGGTGCTTTACATATATATGCAGAAGTGGATATGAAAATTTAAATATGAGTCACTCCAAACTAACTGAAGTTTAGATCAAATTGTAAAAGTGAGAAAGAAAGAACAATTATTAAGATGTTTTTTACTTTTAAAAAGAGTGTAAAATCAACATATATCACCTCATATGATCAAACTGACATATGTGAATAGATCCATAGGTGGCACTCATTATACCATGTGGGAATATCAGGAGAAAACATGCTTTGCTAGTGGAACTTATAGACCCTGGTTGAGAACCCCTGGTCTAGAGGCCAATTTATAAAGGTAACTGTTTCTTTAATTTAAGAGTTAGTCTGTGTGGTTATAGTGTGTGACCTGAACAGTGACTTTCAGTACAACTTGTGCCTTTTGTTTGCTGCCTCAATATGATAAATCTCTTGGTTGCAGCATCTTAAATCCAATGTTTTTCAGTCCACGGTCCAATGCATTTATTACCATTTACTGAAAGACAGATATTTAATACAAAGAGATGTTTCAGTTTTGGACAGTTCTCCAATTTCTGGAGCCATTCATGTAAGTAAGGGTCCATGCAAATAACTGATATATTACATTTACAGAGTCTTCACAGTTCATATCTACTGCATTGAATGTAATCTTTATTTATCAATTTATTTCCCTCTTGGAAAAACGATATTGTCTATCTGAAAGAAAACACAAATGCCACCTTGTGGATGTAGGGAAGTACAACAATTTTAGTAACATTTGTTTTGTAAAAACAGAATTTATTAAGATGTTATTTCTCTAATTCTATTTACTTTTAATAGTTATGACTTTGATTTGATTTTACTAATTTAGTCCTGCTTCACACCTTTCCATTTTAAGTTGAGCAAAGAATGTATTAAAACAAATTCTGTTATGCTAATTGTATTCAAAAGCTTTTTTAATACTGGAGTGAGGCTGCACAATTTGCACTTGAACAACTGCTTTTCATGTTTTAAATGCCCCTTTGTAACTAAAATAAGCCAATATATTTACTGTGAACCCATTAAATGTGTATAAATAATATACTACATCCCCGATGCTAAGTTCATATTTATTTTATGAGAATCTACCTTCTGATCACCTGAATTACTAAATAGGATGAAAACAGAACATGAGTTAAAAACAGATTACACCAATTGGATAGTGACTAGTTAATGCTAACTTTAATAATAGAAATTTACTTGTTTGTCTGCTGCTTTCAAAATAATGGCTAGAAATTAACATTTTTAGTCATATTCATTTGAAAAAAGTTAAAATGGAGCTTAATTCTAAATAACAATGTTTACAGCTATTATGTCCTAAATATTTTGCTGTCTGAAATATAATGGTTTTGTCAGACCGAGCAAAAACATTTCTTACATTTAAATTCAAATTTTCATTAAATTGCTATTATTAGCAAAGTGGACAGTCATTATTTGTATTACCCATACAGGGCTAAATAATAAATGTCATAAACTGTATTTGAATTTATGATGATGGCTTTGTCAAAATACATTTTTTGCATGAATTCAAAGATTTAATAAGTTTCCATTGTCATTAAATTATACAGCAGCACAATTCAATGTAGAGCATCATCCATTTTTCTTGGGGCCAAGTATGAAGGATAATTAGGCCCAAAATAGATGTTGTAAAATAAAATATTATAAACAAAAGTTGATATGTTACCCAACTTTCTGGAGATATGTATGTATGGATCATTTTGGTTGCCATTTTTGTATGGGAGATTCAGTATGGAAGCAGCATGAGCAAAAAAAGAGAATAAGGGCCAGAATGACTAAGCTGCGGGTTTGGAAAAGTGGAGATATTGCCCATAGTAACCAATAAAGTTCTAGCTCTAAGTTTCCTATTACATACTAGAGAACGTCAGCTAAAATCTGATTGGTTGCTATAGGCAAAATCTCTACTTTTCCAAACCCACAGTAAATCTGGCTCTAAGGTTTAATTTTAGGTTTACTTTAGTCACTCTGCAGTTGCAGACTAGAAAATGTCAATGACTGCTCTGAACCAAAGGCAAACCATATTATGTACTGCCCCTAAAGCTCTAATATAAAACGTAAATCTTGATAGTAGTTATGAATCTATGTACTTTTTCCACATAGAAGACGTAATCTTTCAAACAAAAGTTCACAGGTAAGTTCCGGTTCCTCAATATCCTCACTGTAAGTCTCCAGAGTTGGCGATGGATATGTGAAAAAACAATAAACAGGAGCGTAAACCCCTAATCTATACTGTTTTACAATATAAAAAAATATGTAAGATAGTCTACTCACAATAGTTGCCTCTTGGGCTTTATATATGTCATACAGGTGATGTCCTAATTGAGAAGCTCCGCCTCTTTGATGTCCGTACTTCATTGCAAGACTTTATTGATCAGATGTGCACCTTGAACAAGGCTACATAGCTAACCGAAATGCGTTGGTGGTAAGAAAATGTCAATGACTGCTCTGAACCAAAGGCAAACCATATTATGTACTGCCACTAAAGCTCTAATATAAAACATAAATCTTGATAGTAGTTATAAATCTATATACTTTTTCCACATAGAAGACGTAATCTTTCAAACAAAAGTTCACAGGTAAGTTTCGGTTCCTCAATATCCTCACTGTAAGTCTCCAGAGTTAAAGATGGATATGTGAAAACAATAAACAGGAGCGTAAACCCCTAATCTATATTGTTTTACAATATAAAAAATATGTAAGATAGTCTACTCACAATAGTTGCCTCTTGGGCTTTATACATGTCATACAGGTGATGTCCTAATTGAGAAGCTCCGCCTCTTTGATGTCCGTACTTCATTGCAAGACTTTATTGATCAGATGTGCACCTTGAACAAGGCTACATAGTTAAGCGAAATGCGTTGGTGGTAAAAGGATACTCCGGCGGTGGACAGCAAATAGTAGCGTGACCTTCTCTCTGTTATTGTAACAGTGTCGCTAATGGGCCCATTTTTATTTACATCTGGCCGGCAGTTTATAGAGACACTTGGACTGCAGTATCAGCTGTGTGCTTCAGCCGTACGGAGCCCTGCTTTTCAGGGGGCTTTTTGAGTGATTATTATATGAAGTTAGATTTTAAGCAACTTTGTTTTAAATAAAAGTATCTTACGACATTGTAGCCACTGACTGATTATCATTCCTTGAGAAAGAAGTAAACAATATAAAGTGATATGCATAAAAACCAAGCCACCTTATTGTAAGCACCGTTATACTGTTTTATTATCATGGTGTGATGATATTTTACACTATTGTGGTATTGTTTATTTCTTTTTATATGGGGACATCTGATCAATAAAGTCTTGAAACGAAGGACAGACAACAAAAAGGTGGACAGGAGAGAACTATAAATCCGCGCCTCCCCCTGCTGCAATACTACCACCACTGAAGATACACACCTTCAAAAACCTCCAAATAATCCACAAACAAGGTCCCTTATACAAAGAACCTGGACGTAAATTAAAACAGAAATGAGAATGTGTGATGGTGACGTCTGGGGACTATATAAAAAAAGTGCCTTTCCTTCAAGATTGTCCTCACGTGTCCTCACAGTATTTTTTACAAGATGTCCCAAATAGAAATCCCAAAATAATTTTTCTTTGTACTCTGTGCTGTCGCTGTCGATGTTGATGGTCCGTTCCTTCTCCTTCCTTTTGAGCTTCTCGATGTTGTATCCCAAGAATAAGAAAAAAAAAACTTAGTGCAACATTGCTAGTTCGAAGATACAGACGCAATCTCCAGAATAGTGCTCACAATGCTGTTTTTTGTTAAGAAGCGTATATAATGACACAGTGCACCCAATCACCTGCAGTCACTTCCTATATAAATCCCTCTCCCAGTCAGATACTCGCCGGTTATAGACTCTGCCTGTCAGACCTGTGACCTGCTATACCTTGTGTGCCTAGTGTCTTGCCCAGTGCTTGCCTAGTGAACTGACCGTTGTTTGTCCTCTTGCCCTGCCATTGTGCCCTCTACCTAGTGTTCGCCTTTTTACCTCTTCTCCCACCTTGCTGTATACCTACCATTCCACAGTTACCTAACTTTACCTGTTTGCCTGTGCCTGTATCTCTTCGGAGACTCTGTGTGCCTGCAGTGTGGTAGCCCCAGTCCGTCAGTCCAGTCCCGTGATCTGTCTCAGTCCTCAGTCCCGCGTTTTAGTGTTTTCTGTAGTTTGTTTCCCGGTAAGTACCTACTTACCGGCTCTGCTCCACCTTTATCTGTTTTTTTCTCAGTCTTCCTGCGGGTCACTGTGTGGTGTCTTTATTTCACGTCTCCGGGTCCAAGTTCAACGGGATACGACCACACCCCCGGAGGACCCCTGTCCATCCCCACCATCAGGGGCTCTGGTGAAGAACCTCTGGGAGGTTACGAGTCTGACCCGAAAGCTTGCTCGGCACTTCCGTGGGATCTTTTGGAGGTCACACCGGTACTTAAACCGGTAAACCTGGAGTACCTCTCCTGGGGCACTCCGGTCCCATTAGGGTAAGCCCGGAGTGCCCTAACACCAAACTAATTTTTCTTTGTCTGTCCTCTGTGCTGTCGCTGTCGATGTTGATGGTCCTTTCCTTCTCCTTTCTTTTGAGCTTCTCGATGTTGTATCCCGAGAATAAGAAAAAAAAAAACTTAGTGCAACATTGCTAGTTCGAAGATACAGACACAATCTCCAGAATAGTGCTCACAATGCTGTTTTTTGTTAAGAAGTGTATATAATGATAATAGTTAACTATTTTTAAATTTCAATAAAGGTGCTTTCAGACTCCAATAAAAAACTTCTACATTTATTATAACGATGTTACTCATAGAAAGTGACGGCAGATAAGAGCCACATGGCCCATCTAGTCTGCCCATTTGTTTATTGAAAACTATACTGACCCTAGAGCCTATTTACCCTCCATTTGGTTTACAATTTAGGATACCCTTATATTTATCCCAAGCATGTTTAAATTGTTCTACTGTATTGGCCTCAACCACCCCAGATGGGAGAATATTCCACTTATCTATCACCCTTTCAGTGAAGTAATTTTTCCGCACATTTCCTTTGAATCTACCACCCTCCAGTTTATATCCATGCCCTCGTGTTCTATTACACCTTTTCTTTTGGAAA
>WWET01002067.1:231874-255313 GCA_011038615.1 Limnodynastes dumerilii
AGGGAAAGATGACCTAGTGCTCAAAACTGGGTACAATTTAGTATTCCTAATGCACAGAGATGCTTGTGGAATACTTAAAGGTAGGATCCTGGCCATGGAAATCAATTCAAGAGTGCAGAGGAAATCTGTACTTAGCTTCTGCAACGAAAGCTAACAGAAGGATTAAGCACTTAAATCTGGATCAGATCCATAGATCCAAAATTCTAAAATGTTCTTACTGTACAAGAGCTCAGTGCACAGTGGCTATGAAAGTCTGGGTTCATTTTGCATAGCAACATCACATAGAAAAAATAACATGCTGTATTACATTTAATTAGTGGTTTGTGTATATACAGTGAATACACATAAAGAACTGAAAAAAAGCATAAAGGGCCAGATCCAGACTTAGGGTCGTTTTACATATGCAAGCATTCCTAAGTTACACACTACGAAGAACAAAACACTCCCCCAGGCACTTCGCTCACACGTACATAACTTAGCTGATTTACATGTTCCAAACCCTGCCTTAACTCTTCCTTGCGTCCTCTGTGCCTACGTAATGCCTTGTAGTACGGAAGTGCCTATCCCAGCCCATACTGTATTATTTAAATGCCTTCCTCCTCCCACAATGCGTATTTTCAGCTTGCGTAGGGATGTCACGCCCTATTGTACAGAGTTATATACAAATTACATACGATCAGAGTCACGATCAGTAACATCTGCCATGTGTTTGCGCAGTGCGCTCCCACAGCCAGATTTACACATGCAGCGTGCGTAGATTGGCTGCCGTTGGGATCAGGCCCAAAAGTGTTCTGTAAAAAAAATAGAAGTCGTATAAATTTTGTTCAATTCTTCCACACTGGATATTGCATACATTTGTCAAATTTGTCACCACAGCACAACTCATCTGTTTGTGAGTAATACACCTTGGGGCTGATCCAGACTAACGCCTGCCGCCGTAGTTACGGCGGGCATATGCCGTAGTAGTTACAGCGGGCATATGCATAAGATCGGCTGTTTAGCCGATCTGTGTATACGCTGGGCAGCTGTTGCCTGGCGTAGTTAGAGATTTTCTTTAGTGAGGATAGGGCGTCCGTCACTGCAGCGTAGTTGCGGATGAAGGGGTGTTCCTAGCTAACGGACGCCGTAACTATGCTGCAGTTAGGGAAATTAAGCGGGGGGAGGCAGGAAAATGAGGCAGGGAGGGCAGGGTTAGGTAGTTACACACCGGCATAATTACACACTGTTTTGCCGGCTGAAGTTAGGTTAGCCTTCAGCCGGCGTAACAGTGTGTAATTACGCCAGGACAGAGGGAGTGCATAGATGTTACACTGTGCATTAGTACGCTCAGCGCAACATAGTAGGTCTGGATTAGGCCCCTTGACACTAATTTTTGTATTAGCTCTCTCCTGTGTAATAGTAATAATATTCTAGCATTTATATTATTAATAATAATAATAACAATAATTATGATAAAAATAATAATTGGCCCTAATAATATCAAATATTACTTTAAACCAGGCACAGAGCTAACATATACAAGCTAAGCAAACCACTTACCACAATTCTCAACGTCAGCATTTTCTAGTGAAGTTACAGGAAATTTATATTATCATTGATTTCTTGATGTTAACACTATAAATATTATTATTCAATAATACTTCTAGAACTATAAATGGTTATTAATAAAACTGCTATGCACCTTTAAATATTTATGAAATCAACATTTAAAATGTTGAATGGATGGTAATAATAAGAAAAGTACCGTATTTCCCCATGTATAACACGCTCCCTTGTATAAGACGCACCCCGTTTTTGGAGCCTAAATTTAAAAAAAAAAAATTTAAATGTATTTTTTAAATGTTATTTTTAGCATTACTTAATTAAAAATCGGGTGCATCTTATACAGGGGATCAGGGGATGCAACTTACCTTTTCTGTCCCTCCGGCGGTCCCTCTGGCGGTGTCAGGCTCTCTCCCATGCAGCTGTGACTCCGACAGTCTCCCTCGCAGTGCGCACTGCACAATGACATTGAGGTGACCTTAGGTCACGCAACGTCTTTGTGCCGCGTGCGACGCGAGGGAGACAGCCAGAGGCACAGATGCTGGGGAGAGAGTCTGACAGAAAACAGGGACAGAAAAGGTAAGTTCAATGTTGCATCCCCTGTATAAGACGTACCCAAATTTTTAGACCCATTATTTGTCTAAAAAAGGTGCGTCCTATACATGGGGAAATACGGTAACTTCAGAACAAACAATGATTATAATAATTTTAGAAAAATGTTCGTACAGGAAAAGTGCTTGAACCTTAGAAAATATTAGGAAAAATTCTAAAATTAATAATCTTAATCTAATTCGCATTGATACCAATAGTAGAGATGCTAATTAAAAATAAATGAATTAATGTAAAACAAGGGAAAGGTCTAAAGCAGTTGCCCTCAAAAAAAACAAAAAAAACTTTTATTTTATTTATATATATACTTCTAAGATAGAGATTGCTTCAGATCAGTTTAAAAGGCAATTTATACTGCAGGTGCACAAGGCAAGGGGAATTTGCACAAAAAACAAGACATGGCCTGGCCATAACCCAGTAGCTAACCATGATTTTCCATCTATAAAATAAAAGTCAGAGAATTAGTTACAAATATATGCAGACATGTGTTTTTTGCCACCCGCCACTTACAAGGCTTCTACAACTCTATATGAGGAACGTATATAACTTTATACAACTCTATATGAGGAACATATGTAACTCTATACAACTCTATATGAGGAACGTATATAACTTTATACAACTCTATATGAGGAACATATGTAACTCTATACAACTCTATATGAGGAACGTATATAACTTTATACAACTCTATATGAGGAACATATGTAACTCTATACAACTCTATATGAGGAACGTATATAACTTTATACAACTCTATATGAGGAACATATGTAACTCTATACAACTCTATATGAGGAACGTATATAACTTTATACAACTCTATATGAGGAACATATGTAACTCTATACAACTCTATATGAGGAACGTATATAACTTTATACAACTCTATATGAGGAACATATGTAACTCTATACAACTCTATATGAGGAACGTATATAACTTTATACAACTCTATATGAGGAACATATGTAACTCTATACAACTCTATATGAGGAACGTATATAACTTTATACAACTCTATATGAGGAACATATGTAACTCTATACAACTCTATATGAGGAACGTATATAACTTTATACAACTCTATATGAGGAACATATGTAACTCTATACAACTCTATATGAGGAACGTATATAACTTTATACAACTCTATATGAGGAACATATGTAACTCTATACAACTCTATATGAGGAACGTATATAACTTTATACAACTCTATATGAGGAACATATGTAACTCTATACAACTCTATATGAGGAACGTATATAACTTTATACAACTCTATATGAGGAACATATGTAACTCTATACAACTCTATATGAGGAACGTATATAACTTTATACAACTCTATATGAGGAACATATGTAACTCTATACAACTCTATATGAGGAACGTATATAACTTTATACAACTCTATATGAGGAACATATGTAACTCTATACAACTCTATATGAGGAACGTATATAACTTTATACAACTCTATATGAGGAACATATGTAACTCTATACAACTCTATATGAGGAACGTATATAACTTTATACAACTCTATATGAGGAACATATGTAACTCTATACAACTCTATATGAGGAACGTATATAACTTTATACAACTCTATATGAGGAACATATGTAACTCTATACAACTCTATATGAGGAACGTATATAACTTTATACAACTCTATATGAGGAACATATGTAACTCTATACAACTCTATATGAGGAACGTATATAACTTTATACAACTCTATATGAGGAACATATGTAACTCTATACAACTCTATATGAGGAACGTATATAACTTTATACAACTCTATATGAGGAACATATGTAACTCTATACAACTCTATATGAGGAACGTATATAACTTTATACAACTCTATATGAGGAACATATGTAACTCTATACAACTCTATATGAGGAACGTATATAACTTTATACAACTCTATATGAGGAACATATGTAACTCTATACAACTCTATATGAGGAACGTATATAACTTTATACAACTCTATATGAGGAACATATGTAACTCTATACAACTCTATATGAGGAACGTATATAACTTTATACAACTCTATATGAGGAACATATGTAACTCTATACAACTCTATATGAGGAACGTATATAACTTTATACAACTCTATATGAGGAACATATGTAACTCTATACAACTCTATATGAGGAACGTATATAACTTTATACAACTCTATATGAGGAACATATGTAACTCTATACAACTCTATATGAGGAACGTATATAACTTTATACAACTCTATATGAGGAACATATGTAACTCTATACAACTCTATATGAGGAACGTATATAACTTTATACAACTCTATATGAGGAACATATGTAACTCTATACAACTCTATATGAGGAACGTATATAACTTTATACAACTCTATATGAGGAACATATGTAACTCTATACAACTCTATATGAGGAACGTATATAACTTTATACAACTCTATATGAGGAACATATGTAACTCTATACAACTCTATATGAGGAACGTATATAACTTTATACAACTCTATATGAGGAACATATGTAACTCTATACAACTCTATATGAGGAACGTATATAACTTTATACAACTCTATATGAGGAACATATGTAACTCTATACAACTCTATATGAGGAACGTATATAACTTTATACAACTCTATATGAGGAACATATGTAACTCTATACAACTCTATATGAGGAACGTATATAACTTTATACAACTCTATATGAGGAACATATGTAACTCTATACAACTCTATATGAGGAACGTATATAACTTTATACAACTCTATATGAGGAACATATGTAACTCTATACAACTCTATATGAGGAACGTATATAACTTTATACAACTCTATATGAGGAACATATGTAACTCTATACAACTCTATATGAGGAACGTATATAACTTTATACAACTCTATATGAGGAACATATGTAACTCTATACAACTCTATATGAGGAACGTATATAACTTTATACAACTCTATATGAGGAACATATGTAACTCTATACAACTCTATATGAGGAACGTATATAACTTTATACAACTCTATATGAGGAACATATGTAACTCTATACAACTCTATATGAGGAACGTATATAACTTTATACAACTCTATATGAGGAACGTATATAACTTTATACAACTCTATATGAGGAACGTATATAACTTTATACAACTCTATATGAGGAACGTATATAACTTTATACAACTCTATATGAGGAACGTATATAACTTTATACAACTCTATATGAGGAACGTATATAACTTTATACAACTCTATATGAGGAACGTATATAACTTTATACAACTCTATATGAGGAACGTATATAACTTTATACAACTCTATATGAGGAACGTATATAACTTTATACAACTCTATATGAGGAACGTATATAACTTTATACAACTCTATATGAGGAACGTATATAACTTTATACAACTCTATATGAGGAACGTATATAACTTTATACAACTCTATATGAGGAACGTATATAACTTTATACAACTCTATATGAGGAACGTATATAACTTTATACAACTCTATATGAGGAACGTATATAACTTTATACAACTCTATATGAGGAACGTATATAACTTTATACAACTCTATATGAGGAACGTATATAACTTTATACAACTCTATATGAGGAACGTATATAACTTTATACAACTCTATATGAGGAACGTATATAACTTTATACAACTCTATATGAGGAACGTATATAACTTTATACAACTCTATATGAGGAACGTATATAACTTTATACAACTCTATATGAGGAACGTATATAACTTTATATAACTCTATATGAGGAACGTATGTAACTCTATATGAGGAACATATATAACTCTATACAACTCGATATGAGAAACATTTTGCCACAAGGCATAATCCTCATGGTAGCCAATCTCTGCCATGTCTGTAACACTGGTCACACATTGGTCTATTCTGCTGCTTTGTATAACTGTCAGGGAACAGAAGTAACATCCAACCTTGCACCATAGGATTTCCATAATGAGACTGCTCAGTAATTATTTTGACTAAGAGGCGCCTTTAAAATATAACTGAGACCCTAAATGTGCTTCAGACTGAGAAAGTTTGGGAACCACTCTACTAAATTTTTTTGTGTTTACAAGGAGATTCACAGTTACGTAGTTTTCGTCTTACGTACGTTGCATGCGTAGTAGCTTATTTACGCTATCTACGTACCATTTCTGTACGTATATTGCGTAAGCGTGGTCTTTAATACAGCCCATGAAGAGGTAAAATATCCCTGTAGTATATTTCCTGTACTCAGGACACTGCACAGCTTTAATATAAAATGACAAAACATAAGAGACAAGGATTACTTTTCACAATCAAAAATCAGTTACAATTGTTAGGACTGGAAGTATTTAATTAGTAACCATGGTAGCCTCGCTTTGAAGTGGCTAAACGGTAAACAAAGTATCTTTACTGTTCGGTGAAGATACTTTGTAAAGATACTTTGTTTACCTTTAGTTATCCTTAGTAATCCTTGTCTCTTATGTTTTGTCATTTTATATTAAAGCTGTGCAGTGTCCTGAGTACAGGAAATATACTACAGGGATATTTTACCTCTTCATGGGCTGTATTAAAGACGACGCTTACGCAATATACGTACAGAAATGGTACGTAGATAGCGTAAATAAGCTACTACGCATGCAACGTACGTAAGACGAAAACTACGTAACTGTGAATCTCCTTGTAAACACAAAAAAATTTAGTAGAGTGGTTCCCAAACTTTCTCAGTCTGAAGCACATTTAGGGTCTCAGTTATATTTTAAAGGCGCCTCTTAGTCAAAATAATTACTGAGCAGTCTCATTATGGAAATCCTATGGTGCAAGGTTGGATGTTACTTCTGTTCCCTGACAGTTATACAAAGCAGCAGAATAGACCAATGTGTGACCAGTGTTACAGACATGGCAGAGATTGGCTACCATGAGGATTATGCCTTGTGGCAAAATGTTTCTCATATCGAGTTGTATAGAGTTATATACGTTCCTCATATAGAGTTGTATAGAGTTATATATGTTCCTCATATTGAGTTGTATAGAGTTATATATGTTCCTCATATTGAGTTGTATAGAGTTATATATGTTCCTCATATTGAGTTGTATAGAGTTATATATGTTCCTCATATTGAGTTGTATAGAGTTATATATGTTCCTCATATTGAGTTGTATAGAGTTATATATGTTCCTCATATTGAGTTGTATAGAGTTATATATGTTCCTCATATTGAGTTGTATAGAGTTATATATGTTCCTCATATCGAGTTGTATAGAGTTATATACGTTCCTCATATAGAGTTGTATAGAGTTATATACGTTCCTCATATAGAGTTGTATAGAGTTATATATGTTCCTCATATAGGGCCTGATTCACACTTAAGAATCTTCTTAAAATAAGAACTTAAAGTCACTCCTGGGCAAAACCATGTTGATTGCAGGGGGAATTAATTTAATTGTATTCTTTGCATGCAGGGATATATCTTTGAATTGCTTACTGCACACAGATACTGACCAGCTTTACTATTACACTGTTATTTAGACTTGGGCTGGGAAATATCACCTCTCAACACTAGTACTGTTTGCAACAGATGAAATATGACTCCCCTGCAATCAACATGGTTTAGCCCAGGTGTGACTTTAAGTTCTTATTTTAAGAAGATTCTTAAGTGTGAATCAGGTCCTGAGTCTCAGTAGCTTACAATCAGTGCATAAATTCATGGACAAAGACAGTGCTTGGTCAGACAGTATCTGTGTTGCCAGCTTCTCTTTTAGCTCTTAAAATGGTGTAGATGCATAGTGTGGACCCAGGGCCAATGCTACCACTAGGGAGCTTTAAGCAGCTGCCTAGGGTGCTGTGTTTGTGGGGTTAGCATTGGAAGGGATTAAGGACCCTTATGTTGGTGGCAGCTACTGAACACACAAATCATGGTCAGCTAATCCCCTGCAGCAGTGATTACTTTACCTGCTCAGACACTTTGCTGTCATATTATATCTATGACAACATGACAGCTAATCAGTTAAGCAGTATAATTAAGCACCACCTCAATGGTTTAACTGATCCCCTACAGCTTTTTTGTTCAGGAGCCATGGCTCAGCTGATCCCCTGCAGCAGCGCTTACTTGTACTGCTTAGCCATTAAGCTTTAGGGACATGGCAGCTGAACAGTTGAAAAGGTAAAGTAAGCACTGGTGATCTCCTTCTTAAGAAGGAAACTATGAACAGTTAAGTAAGGTAGCCCTATGGTACCATTAGACTCCTAAAAACAAGGGCAGGTTATGGAGCTGGACGTCTGCACCTAACTCATTCTTAATTGTGAATACGTTCCAATGTGAGGCCCTTTTCACATTTTACATTTTAATATACTGTATATTAAAGATGAGTGCAGACCCCATGTTTTAGTTTTGGTTCGAAATCTTTGTCTGGTTTTGCTTTAGCTTTTGGCAAAACCACCCTAAAATTTTTGCTTTCGTTTATGTTTGTTTTTTAATAACACAGTCAGCTAAAATAATGTAATTTGTATATTTTTTTGCTCCTACACTATTATTAACAATTTCCAGTCATTTCCAATCAAATTGAACTACCTCACAATATTGTTTTCACCATTAACTATTGGATAAGTGACAAAGCAGCAGCACCAGCATTAGGTAGTAGAACACATCTATAAAACATAGGACCTTATTCACCCTTAAGAATTCGTATGATTTTAGGTGCGTGTATTTAAGAACGGATGCACTGCGCATGCGTAGTAACTTTTATACGCTATTTGCGTTGGACTTAAGTTCGCAAATTCCATGCTTATACACTATGAACTTTAAATCTCTAGGTACATAGTAACATACGCAAAAATGGGCGTTCCATGAATAAGTAACTAGGCAGATACACAGATTTGGGCGGAGAGAGGCATTTAAATGACCAAATGAAGGTGCAGTTATGCGGTTAAGTTCCTAAGTAGACGCCCCATGCATTCAAATGCAAACCTACAGATAAGGGAGCCCTATAGCCTAAATCACACAACGAAGACGCGGTGATGCACTTGCGTTCCTAAATAGACGCCCTACGCATTCAAATGCAAACCTACAGTTAAGGGAGCCCTATGGCACTTGTAAGTCACATAAGAACCTGAAAACCGGGGCGTGCCGAGGGAGTTTCATTGCTATTAGTTGCGTATATTTAGGAACCTATCGCGTTCAGAGGAGCAGAGATGCTCACTTACCCTGTACCCCCCCCCACACCTCTACCCCACCCTGTACCCCTCCTGTACACGCCTCACCCTGTACACCTCATCCTGTACCACTCCGCCGCATACCACCACACAGTGCAGTCAGCCCCCCAGTACCTGCCTCTTACCCTCTCCCCATCTCTGCTCAGATTCTCACACCGTTACCAGGAAGTGCAGTGCTGTCCGGGGATAACCACCACTGATTGGATGGACAGCACCGCACTTCCTGGTAACGCTGTGAGAGTCTGAGCAGAGATGGGGAGAGGGTAAGAGCCATGTACCAGGGGCTTACTGCACTGTGTGGTAGTACGTGGCGGAATGGTACAGGAAGAGGGGCACAGGCAGGGGTGTAGGAACAAAAATTTTCATGGGGGGGCAAAAGGCAAAGGACTACTAAAGCCCCTTTGCTACAGGCACCATGAGCCAGATCCTGACCTCTGCACATTTTATGTGTGCACGTGGGTCCATAGTTACGCAGCCATAGCGGTAAGTGCACGCTCCCTGCACCCCCCTGATGTCGGTAGGAAATCTGGACAATTACGTGTCCAGATAGCTACCTTAACTTTTACGACTAGGTCTGCGGCCATACGGCCTATTCGTAACGGGGCTTCCCCTGCACCCTCATTTAAATGGCCATCGGAAATGAAGGGTCAGCCCCTTCTGCATACTTACTGACATACGTAACTTAGTTACATACGTCATACGTCAGTAGTTTTACAGACGGAACATCTGGTGCGCACATGCGCAGATGTTCCGAGACAGGGGATTTACGCAAATGACTTACGTGAGTCCCCTGTCGTACATAGGTCAGGGTCTGGCACCTTTGCTCTACGATTCTTAAGGCAACCGTTATCTACCCGACGATCTGGCAACAATGAGACTGCTGCTAATGTTTTAAACCGTCCACAGGCCACAGTTATTTGCTCTCTCTGTTGCATTGTTATTCAGTTTATAAGATCAGTCAATGGGAAGTGCAGCTTCCCGGGCTCCTGTGTCTGCTTATTCTTACTGCAAATTGTGATAGCAAAATGAGTGGGGATTCTAAGAAAGAAAGAAAAAGCGTTTGCAAGAAGAAAATGCACAGAACAAACATGAAGACAACTTTATTTTTGGTAAACAGAAGTGACAACAGTTCAACAGTTCGAGTTCAAATAAAGCTATTATCGCTTCATCCCCATTTTCGCTCCATTCATTCTCATTCACCTTTGTGCTGAAGTTCATGGGGGGCAAAACACAGTCTTTGCCCCCAACAAAAATCATGGGGAGGTGACTGCCCCCTCTGCCCCCCCCTGTTCCTACACCCCTGGGTACAGGGTGTACAGGGTGAGGGGTGTACAGGAGGGGTACAGGGTACCCCTTCTTGAAATACTTAAAGAAAGGTTTTTCTTTCTTTGTTGTTTACTTTCCAATGTGTTTCTCTGGTCGGCTGGGCGCCCGTTTTACTACAGGGAGGCGGGGATAGCCATTTAAATTGTACAGTATGGGCGTGCTAAGCCCGTACGCTCAGCGTATTTTGTGCGAATTTTCGTACGGCCGACGGTCGTACCCAGTGTAGGGTATAGTCGTCGTATGCAGGTACTTTACTATGGGAGTGTTAGGGGCGTGTATGTTGATACGCCCGAGCGAACGTTCGCATTCGCCCGTCGTGCGAATTTTCGTAGCGCTGGATCAGGCCCCTTGTCTTTGATAGTTGCACAAATCCTTTTGCAATCAGATGCAAGTAGCAGAAACATACATATCTGAAGGGATATATTAGCCCTTAATTGTTTTGTGTGGCACAGTGCCCTTAATGAATCTGCTATGGCCATTAGTATGGAATTTATTGGACCAATATCCTGCTTTGGTGTTGAAGGAAAATATGAAAAGTAATTGGGTACAAGTTACAAGAGACCCTAAGCAACAACAAGAATCCTGATATATGTGTGGGGGGGCAATCTGTGCCCCCCCCCATCATACACATACACATATCTCCATGTGCCCCCCATTAGTTAATGCCCCGTTCAAAACTCCAACTCCAGGTCCAAGTTTCTGATCTCTATGGCAATCTGGTGCCTGCGTTTTGTTGAGGTAAGCAATTTAACGAAGCAATAAGAAAGGCAAATCAAATGATTGGTTGCATAGGGATAATATGTAGTAGATAGAGAAAAGTAGTATTGACACTTTATAAGTTATCGTTACGGATGCAACCAAAATACTGATTTCCATTTTGGAGGCCGTATCTTTAGAAGGACGTCAGAGACATGCTCTGTTAAATAACATACCCCAAAAGACTAAAGTTTTGAGAAGTTTGTAAATCTAACATGAGGTTTAACAAGATACAAAAGGGCAGCATTTTTCAAGGGACACATGTCTTGCACTCAGAGGCGTAGGGAGGGCGGAGCAACCGGAGCGCAAGCTCCAGGCGCCAAATTTATGAAGTGGCGCCGCAGGAGTCCGGCAGCTGTTCAATCTCTGACAGTCTGCCGGCTCAGGTATAATGATTATCAATCAGTGCATCTGGAGCCGGCAGACTGTCAGAGATTGAACAGCTGCCGGACTCCTGCGGTCTGCTTGCCGATCTCCATGCATGTGACGTCATGACGTCACAGGCATGGATAGAAGAGCCACAGCGGGGAGAAGAATAGTGCAGGTAAGGATGCAGCTAAGTAGATGCCCTACACATTCAAATGCGAACCTACAGTTAAGGGAACCCTATGGCACTCGTAAGTCACATAAGAACCTGAAAACCGAGGGAGTTTCATTGCTATTAGTTGCGTTCAAAGGAGCAGAGATGCTCACTTACCCTGTACCCCCCCACATCTCTACCCCACCCTGTACCCCTCCTGTATACCCCTCACCTTGTACACCCTGCACCCCTTATCCTGTACCACCCCACCGCATACTACGATGCAGTGCAGGCAGCCCCCCAGTACCTGGCTCTTACCCTCTCCCCATCTCTGCTCAGACTCTCACTGCGTTACCAGGAAGTGCAGTGCTGTCCGAGGATAACCACCGCTGATTCGATGGACAGCACCGCACTTCCTGGTAACACTGTGAGAGTCTGAACAGAGATGGGGAGAGGGTAAGAGCCATGTACAGGGAGCTGACTGCACTGTGTGGTAGTATGCGGCGGAATGGTACAAGAAGAGGGGCACAGGCAGGGGTGTAGGAACAAAACTTTTCATGGGGGGGCAAAAGGCCAAGGACTACTAGAGCCCCTTTGCTGCAGGCACCATGGGCCGTATCCAGAACTACGGCCGTCTTCCATGGACGGCCGTAATTCACTGAACAGTAGCTACTGCGCATGCGCAGTAGCTATTGTACGTAATCTGCGTATCGTTTCGATACGTAGATTGGGTATATGTGGTCTAAAAAAATAGATTCTGACCCCCACACGTTTTATGTGTGCACGTGGGTCCATAGTTACGCAGCCATAGCGGTAAGTGCACGCTCCCTGCACCCCCCTGATGTCGGTAGGAAATCTGGGCAATTACATGTCCAGAAAGCTACCTTAACTTTTACGACTAGGTCTGCGGCCATACGGCCTATTCGTAACGGAGCTTCCCCCCGCACCCTCATTTAAATAGCCATCGTAAATGAAGGGTCAGCCCCTTCTGCATACTTACTGACATACGTAACTTAGTTACATACGCCATAAATCAGTAAGTATGCAGACGGAACATCTGGTACGCACATGCGCAGATGTTCCATGACAAGGGATTTACACAAATGACTTGTGTAAGTCCCCTGTCGTACATAGGTCAGGGTCTGGCACCTTGGCTCTACGATTCTTAAGGCAACCGTTATCTACCCAACGATCTGGCAACAATGAGACAGCTGCTAATGTTTTAAACCGTCCACAGGCCACAATTATTCGCTCTCTCTGTTGCATTGTTCTTCAGTTTATAAGATCAGTCAATGGGAAGTGCAGCTTCCTGGGCTCCTATGTCTGCTTATTCTTACTGCAAATTGTGATAGCAAAATGAGTGGGGATTCTAAGAAAGAAAGAAAAAGCGTTTGCAAGAAGAAAATGTACAGAACTAACATGAAGACAACTCCATTAATTCTCATTCACCTTTGTGCAGAAGTTCATGGGGGGCAAAACACAGTCTTTGCCCCCAACAAAAATCATGGGGTGGTGACTGCCCCCTCCAGTTCCTACTCCCCTGGGTACAGCGTGTACAGGGTGAGGGGTGTACAGGAGGGGTACAGGGTGTACAGGGTGAGGGGTGTACAGGAGGGGTACAGGTTGAGTACCCCTTCTTGAAATACTTAAAGAAAGGTTTTTCTTTCTTTGTTGTTTACTTTTCAATGTGTTTCTCCTTAACAGACTTCATCAGAAAATTTTGATTTTGGAGGTTGCTTTGCCTTTTAAATAGTCTTATTAGTTTGAATCAAGCTTGATTGCCTTAATTACCTTTAAGATATTTTAAATAAGAGATCGCTTTGTATGAATGAATCTGAATGATTGCATAGTAGAAGTCCTTTGATGTTGATTGTTTCTATTTTGTTTGTATATAAAAGTCTAAACAGAAATTAAGTTGTCCTGGTTGTTTTAATCAGTCACACTTAAAGATATTTTTCTTTGAAGTGGACAGCAAAGAATGACTGTGTGAGAATGATAAATTATTGAGTTGTAACATTCAACGTGAACGTGAAATAGTATGCTTATGATAATGATTGGAGGCATAATAGGGTATAAAAATAATAATATGAGAAAAATAAACCTACTACACCTATGGATGTAATTTGAAACAAATGGTATATGTATGGCTGAAAGGGGTATTTATAAACTGAAAATGCGGTATATAAGGTACCACTTTTACACCTTTATCACCTCAAATATCCCCTTTTCAGCTTATACATACCCTTTTCATCCATGCATAAACTATTATACACTATACTATGCTATTAGCCTAATTAGGTCAGTAGAGATTGGATAAATAAATCCACCGCACTAGCTGAAAAATAACTGGGCTGACTCTCCAATCCGAGAGGTGCAACTGTGATACAACTGTAATAATACTGCAAAAGAACAAAGAGGGGGACACAAAAGGCATGACCCACAAAAGACAACTGTTTAGAAGTGCACTATTCCCAGAGCATAATAACTAAATTCACAGAAAGCAGAAAAAAATGAACATTTAAAAAACTAACTTTTAATGAATGCATCATATTAAGAATACAATAAAAGACAGCTTTAGGCGAAATATATAAAAAATGATTATCAGATGACAATGATACATGTATATCAGGTAATGGCAGAAGAAAATCCTAATGCCAGCAAATAGAATACACTGTACCTTCCTATCCTAATAGATACTGCCATTATGTCCATTGCAGTTTTAGTGTTTAAACCACAGAAATATGTATGAACTTAATTGTTTATTGATATCCTCTCTTATTATCCTAAGGATTATTGGACCTCTTTATAGATCTTTTTATGCTGTTAGCAAAATAGACAGTTCCAATAGTCTAATGGTTGGAGCTACCTGCTTTATAATAGGCTGGTCTATGAGTTCAAATCTGTTCTATGTAGAATGTTTTTCTAAGATATAATAATAAAAAAAATTATTTTAATTTTACAGTTGTTGGACTTCATGTAGAGCATTTTTAGACTGTCAGCCTAATGGGAGCTCAGACAGCGCAGGCGTTAGAGTATCTGCCTCTTAATATATAACTTTGGAACTTGAATATATGAGAGTCTGTTTTTCGAACCCATATGAATTTTTGTTTTGCTTTAAAATTTCAAAATTAAATAACATTGTTCTTTGGGACTCTTATTAGACCTTTTTATACTGTCAGTATAATTAGGAGCGATGGCAGCATAGTGGTTAGAACTTCTGTTTTACAACACAGGAGTGTAAAATCCTTCATCGGTAGGAATTTAGAACAATATACCATTGATGCTACTTAAATATGTATTTTTTCGCATAAAAAAATTATGTGAATTCCATCAATACTACAATTAGTGTCAAAAAATTTCTTTTAACTTTGTGGTTTATATTTTTTGTCTTTAATTATTCCTTATATGTATCAAAAATATTTTCCTTCCTTTCCCTAGATAGCCATTACTATCAAAAGAACATTGATCTTTATATTGCAATATTCTGTTTTGCTATTTTTTTTATCAACTGATACTTTGTTTCCTTCACAGAATGCAGGGCACAGGTGCTTTAACTGACTATGTAAATGTTTACAAGCCATTTGATTGGATGATCGGGGTATAAAGATGTCCTCCCACAGCACATGTGCCACAGCTCCTTGATAAAGCCGACAACCCGGCGAAACGTACGTTGGACGGACTGTGCACCACTGCCACTGCTCCTTTTGATGACTGATCCTGACCGCTCTATATTTTGTTCCTTGGACCTGGCAGTATCTATTAGAATAGAAAGAGACAGCATACTGACCTTGGAAAAGGCGAAGTGCAGGCCATGAGTCCGCTAGTGTGTCTCCTCTGTATAGGGTTAGGTTCCTGTGATTTTGAATTTAGGGGGTCCTATGAGCGTGTCTGTATTCACAGTGTATTCTATTTGCTGGCATTTGTTTTTTCTTCTGCCATTACCTGATGCACATGTATCATTGTCATCTGATAATTATTTTTTATATATTTCGCCTAAAGCTGTCTTTTATTGTATTCTTAATATGATGCATTTATTAAAAGTTATTTTTAAAATTTTCATTTTTTCTGCTATATGTGAATTTAGTTATTATGCTCTGGGATTAGTGCACTTCTAAACAGCTATCTTTTGTGGGTCACGCCTTTTGTGTTCCCCTCTTTATTCCCTATTAGGGCCTGAAGTTTGCACCCAGTAACCTACATAAGAAGATTGACATATACCTAAATATACCCAGATACACTATACATAGATCTAACTGACACTGAAGAAATACTTAGCTAAACACCCACTTGCAAAAACCTCAATGACAGCACTAATCATATATAGACACGCAGACCTAGCACTTCCATCACCATTCTACCCAACAAAAGTTAAAGATCACATGCATTTTCAAATGTTTAGTAGAAGACGATCTTGACCTAGAACCAAAAAGGAAAAATTATGGCCTAATATGAATAGACAAGAAAGACAGCGTGGAATTGAAGGCCAATGGTTGGATGATTCATAAACCAGCAGGTAAAGGTGGTGTGGTGGTATTGTCTTTATGGACTATGAAATGTACCACAAAGAGTTAAGTAGGATTCTAGGGGACACACAGAAATTTAACAGGAACCCCACAGAAGACATCACTAGAAAACTATTAATCTGAAACAGGAACTAGACACAGGCATTCTGACTAAAAGGAAGCATCAATAGCTAAGAAAATCCCCAAATTCCAGTCTTTTACTTTCTTCCCAAGTTACATAAAAACAATACCAAAATCCCCTGGTCGACCAGTCATTTTAGGAATACAGCCTCTAACAGTGAATCTCTCCATGTACTTGTGCTTACAAACGAGTAGTTAACATGCAGGACTAGGTTTCTTAACATGTCCTGCAGATCTGTGATAACAGATATGGGAAAACCTCCACTTGTATGGACTAATTAGTACCAGACATTTGATTAATCTTATACCTGTGCTTTTAGCATTTAAGGAGGACTTCCCACTTACATTAAAAAAATCTCCAGAGAAAGACGAAAGGCGTAAGCAGAGGTATTGGAGAGCACCAGAGCACTTTATATTGTTTCCGGACAACTTCTTTCCACTGACAGTCACATTGGATACTATTTAATCTGTTACCTCCTTCCTGAGGATTGTCGCATTCATAAATATTGGTACCATTTCAACAGCAAGGATATTCAAACCACTGTGTCGCATATAACCATAACAGCAGCATGTGGATTAGTTAGTACGATAACGCCACCCTCCCAGCCTAATTACCCTCCCTGCACTAACCTCAGCGTAGTAACGCTGGGGGACACCCCCCCCCCTCCAGCGTTACTATGCTGAAGCTACGTTTCCGTAGTAACGCATGCGCAGATCGGCTTTTAAACCGATCTTAAGCTGCTGGCTGGCATTTTAACGCCAGCTAGCGTAGATCTGGATCAGGCCCATAGACTCAACTTATATCGGGAGATATTTTATTTTATTTTTTGTCTGATTGTGCATCTATTTTAAAATATGTGGATTTAATACATTTTGTTATACTACTCGGTTGTTAGTGAATTCATCCATCTATACAATATATTTTTTAGTTATTCACTGTGTTTTTTTCTGTTTTACTCTATGTACATTGATCAATTTCTACAACTCTATGTGACCCAACAACCTTTCTACAACAAAGATACCACACAAATCCTGAAAACATTAGAGGACATAAACTAGCAGCAGGGAATGTGGATCACCTCCAGGGATGTAACTTCTCCTTACATAACAGGGTCTCAAGAGCAGGAATCACTTTCTATGACAGGACAACCAACTACAAGCATCCCAGATCCACATTTGTACTAGACAGCATTGAATTTCTACTTTAATTTATAACTACTTCTGGAATGGAGGGATATACTATGTGTAGCGCCATGGCACCGCAATAGGCATATGGTTCATACCCAGTTTTCATTCTTGTTGATAGTGTTACTCTTAATATTGTTGTTGTTAAGAAAGGTGGACAAAGTCCATACTAGAAAGATGTGCAAGATGGAATTGTTCCATCTGCCCTATCATCTATGCAATTTAACAAATCAAGTACCTTAGCAACCGGGACTTATACTTCTGCGGCTCAAGTGCTTGGTTTATTTGGGCTCCCACATCTCATATATTTAAAAAATAATAATATAGAAAACCAAAACTGAAAAATTGTGGGTTATTTGTCTACAGCAATGGGCTGAAGACTAACACTGGTAATCATCCTCAAGGTTTATGTTGTCATCATCCCTTTCATCACCGTTATTTATAACATCATTGCACAATATTAGCTCATCCCCACCATGGTGAAATCCACCATGACAATCTCTTTTGAGATTTGCAGCAAACTTGCTCATCATAAAATGAATAGATCATGTCAATGAACATCAGTTTCTCAACATATTTGTGGTTTAGCCTCCTATGCCGATCATTCATAAGGTTCCCGGTTGCGCTAAATGGTCTTTACGAGTACATATTAGAGGTTGGGCACCTACTGTTATAAGTACTAGGGTTTCATAATTGCCTTTTTTCTTCCCAGTATTAAAAGGGACTATGAAATTCTAAATTGTACATTATCATTTATGTAATCCTTCACCATTCAATTGATGGTTACAATGTCTGAGTGAAGTCATTACATGTGGGGATGTTTTTTATGCCAGTCCAGATGTTATAATTTTTGGCTCTGGTGCGAAGTCTTGACTCCCCCAAATTCAATAGTTGTGTTTAAAAAATCATTACCGGTGGTTGTGTTTAAAAAATCTTAATTTTTTCCTGGCAGAGGCATTTCCTGCAGACAGATGTGTAATGTTCAACTTCAGCTGGCAAGTTGCTCTCAAAGGAGCTCTTTGCATCTCTTAAGACCTGAGTTATGTGGGAAGAAATACATGACATAAGACTTAAACTTAGGATCAACCATGTTTGCTAAAAAGCAGATCTGATTCCAAGATGTGTCCAGACAAAGTAAATAAAGAACTTGATCTACAAGTCCAACACACTTAGCGTATTACTTTCATCTTCTGTTTTAGCATCTTCACTTTCTTCTTCATCAGCTTAATTTAGGGGATTGTCTGACTTATGCTAACAGCATCTGAACTTCATGAATCACAATTTCAAAGGGTTTTAGTATCTTGCATAAAACCAAGATTATTCTCCAATGTGCTACAATAAGGTAACATCCACCTATCCCTGTATCATGGCTTGACGTGTATGTCTTCATGGCTTGTTGTTGTTCCTCCATTCGCTTGAAGGGTGGAATTCCCCCTGATAACTTCCTCATGCTTCAGTTAGTGGTATAGCAAATGGAAATTTTCCTGAAGCTGCTACAAAGCTTTACCTACTGTTGCCAAATGCCTAAAATGCCCAGTAATTTTACAGGCCACAGCCAGCATCTACTGCAAAGACCTGTAATTTTTTAAGAAATGCTGCACCATCAAGTTTATTTTGTGTGCGAAACATGGTATGTGCTCCAATTTACCAATTCGGTAGTCTCATAAAATGATACTTCCACTATCGGAAACCACAAAGTCTAAAGACAGTTTTAGAGGGGCTAGCCATATTCCTATAACATCATAGAATTTAATAGCCTGTATACATGACCTCAATTGATATTCTAAAACCAGCAGAATTAATGGTGGATATTGGATGCAAATCTACTGCTGGCATGGATGTCATGACTGCAGATGAACTTTGCAAAAGGGTGCAGTGCCATACTTGGTTCCTCTAGCAAAGGCTTGTTCTACAGACAATTATTGTTTGAAACACTTAGTCTTCTTCTTGGTCTCCTTTGAAGAGTCACTCCCTGCAGTAGCAGCAGCAGCAGCCCTTTCAATGATGGGGCCAGGTCCAGACCCCCAAATGCTTTATGTACGTGTGGAGGTCTAGAAGTATGCAAGGTGGAGGGGACTGCACACCTCCGTCACTTCCCTCTATTGGTAGTAGTTCTGGACCCTACCTTAACTTTTATACATTGATGTGCATCTTTACAGACGTGGATCAATGCGTATCTTTTCTTCTCCACCGTTGACCCTTCATTTGAATGGCTATCCCTGCCTGTATGACGGGGATAAGGCATGCATATCTAACAAGTTTCATATGTCAAAAGATAAACCTGAGTAACATCTAGCGGGCACATTTGCTGTTACTTGTCAGGGGACTTACACAAATTAGTTCTGGAACCAGTCCATAGAGTCCACAAGGGAATCAGCTTGCCATAGATATTGGTAAAGAATTTGCATATGCTCGCTGCAAATTACATAACATGGAGGAAAAGCCTAGATGTCCTTGCTTCTACTTACTTTGCCATTACAAAGGACACAGATGCTGTTGTCAGGGTTTGGCCAGGCATGACTATGCACATATCACAGAAACAAATTGTTCTTACTTTTATATAACTGTCTTCAATACCAACATCATCCTCAACTGTACAACACCCTTAGCATCATTTTTAGTGTCAGCTCAACAATGATCTTCTTCATCCTGTTGCACATTTACAACTTCTACAACAGCATCCTCTATTTCAATGTCTAAACTGCCAGCATTGCTTTACTACTGCCCATTCTCACATTTAAAGAGGTTTTAAAAATGGAGGAATTAGGCTTCTCTAAGATTATGTTATGAATGTTATGACAACAGAACATGGTAGCTCAGGAACTGGTGAGGTTTATTGCAGGATGACACAGATAATACAGGATAAGTAACACAGGACAATGTAGATAATGCAGAAATGAGCAGAAAACACCAAGATACCGGGAATGCAGATAACCATCAAAGCAGGTAAATGTCAGAAGCACGGAGTGTCCAAGGTGGGTGTTTATGTCAACAAAGTCCGAAAAAGTCCACAGTAGAAATGTGCAAGCAGTCCAAATAAAGTCCACATGGAAACAGCAAACAAACATGCAGCGCAGGAAGCAGGTAACAGGAAACAATGACCCACACCTTGCTCCGGAATGATGGGATAGATAAAAGCAGGTCACAGGTGTAGGATAACGATCACATAACATGATAAGTCCCAGGAGAGTATTCAACAGCAGCCTCTAGGGGCAGGTAATAGAAATGTCCACAATAGGAAATAATCCAGAACTACCCCTAGAGGCAAACTAAAACATACAGACTCAGCTTTGGGATGACAATGTGGTGCAGAAGATGCATGCATGTGTTTGGCAATGGCCTTTGTCTCCCTCATACAGTATAGTTTGAGTGCTGAGATATTACACCCGATGCTTCGTTCCGTGCAGAATTCGGCCTTTACGTACACAAGGGGAGTTCCCTGTTCTCATGACTGCAATATTTAGGATAACAAATTTTGTAAGTTAGCTTCCATCGCTCTTTTCTAATATATATAATAAACATTTAATACAGGTGTGCCTTAAGCGGCCCTTGATGCTGTTTTAGCTGTAATCTTAGAAGTGTTTGTAATGGCTTTTAACACCTGTGGATGATGTCTGGTATTATGATATCACATATACATGCGTATATGTATAGCTACACAAAATATTTCCACAGCGTGTATTGGAATATAAAGAGTGGCCAGGGACAGGCTAAAGCTTTGCTTAGGGCGTCCAGAGACCTGGCGCCAGGCCTGTGTGGACCCAAGCATGGCCACACCGCTGGCACTAGGCTTGATGATGCATTTATTAAAAATATAACATTCGGGCTATGCTCATGCTTAACATTGCTGTAACATAGCGTTTTTTTTAGCTGGATTGGGTTTGATAAAGCAATCAACATCAGGATCCTATCAGCTGTTTGCATCCCAGAAAGGAGAAAATCTTGGTTTATAGCACATTTAACATTGTGACCATGGGTTAGCTCTTAGCCTTTAATTTAAAAATGATGTTCCCTATTATCTGTGTGCTTATGCACTTGTTAAACATATATAGTACACATGTTCAAGATATTATGTTATGCTTTATTAAACATTGTTACCTTTTATTATTAAATGCAGAAATACTAGTAATATGTATATACTGTTAATTTTTTGAATTCTCAATATCTTGGTTTGACCACTTGATGTCACTGTTGGCTCTAAATCATCTTCACACAGTTTTGTTATAGTATATTACAATTTATTTTTACTAATATATTGACATATGCAGGCTGAACTGCAAAGGAACACACTTTTAAACTGTGAAAACGAGATTCATGTTAAGAGGGGAAGTTTCTAATTTCTAACTCTAATTTAAACATAAACCTATACAGTGTGTGAGCGCTATGTATTTTTCTTGTATGCAACATAATTAAAATTAATTTGCATTCCTCACATTGCAACATGGTATTACAATGTGAATCCAAGACACTGAGACAGAGAAAGTTGTTCTGCAGCGAACTGGTCAATTCTAGTGCTGCACACAGGGCCGCCATCAGGAAGGGACAGCCAGGACTAGTGTCGCGGGCCTGGTGCTCATGGGAATTCGCCAAGTAACTGGCCGATGCGAAGGGAAAAATTCCCTGGGCGCCAGCCCATTGTCCACAGCGCCACACCCCTATGTGATGCCAGCAATGACGTCACATGGGGCGGGGCTGTCTCCCAGGCCCCGCATTTTTTGAAGGTGGCTCTGGCTGCATATGCACAAAATAGCTACTATTTGGGAAAGCACAGAGCTGTTCGTAACTGTTGCCCCCCATTCAGAGTTCAATCAGTGCCCTTGCTTAAATCTCTCTCTTCACTCAAAAAGCTAGGCAATAAGTGAACAATTTAGGCTTCTCTACCCAACGAACCATAACGTTTTCTTAAATTAAAATATTCATTGATATACTAGTAAATGGAACACAGAATAAACACAAAAACATAAAAATTGATGGCAATTAAAGCCACTTAGGCCATCCAGTCTGCTCATTTTTTATTTTGACTAAAAAATAATAATATTTAAAAATAAAAATAAATAATGGCCCGAGATCCTATTTAATAAATAGTTTAGGGCCAGATTCAATTAGAATCGCGGCCCGCGTTAGACGTGAAAATGTTCACGGTGCGCATTTTCCCGTCTATTACGGTACTCAATTTTTATGTGCACCTCTATGAGGCGCACATATTTGCCTGATATTTCAGCTGCCATCTGCTGTTATCCATATATATATACTGTATCCAGCATCTTCTACTCTTTTGTCTTGTTTATGAAGCTTGTTATAACAACACACTGTTTGGTTATTATCACTACTACAGCGCGAGGAGTACCAACTGTCGAAACAGAAAATATTAAAGTATATTTGCGAATATTCGCATATTAATCGCTGTATAGTTAGAGACAAAGAACCGTAAAAGTGCGGGAAATCGGTAACGCGAGCGCAAGTGCGCGTGCATTTCGATGCTCGTACACACTTTCGCGGGCTTTGTTTAATTCGATATTAAAGTCATAAGACATACATTTACACACATATAAACACACAGGGTTTGTTAATATAAAATGTA
>WWET01002067.1:273327-288384 GCA_011038615.1 Limnodynastes dumerilii
AGTCACCTCTTAACTCTAATACTGTTTGCAACAGATGAAATATGACTCCCCTGCAATCAACATGGTTTAGCCCAGGAGTAACTAAGTTCAAGCACTTAACTAAGTCTGGATCAGGCCCATAGTCACTGCCTCACTGGTTTTGGTATGTGCTACATATTTAAATTGCTATATCTCATGTTTGTTACTAGACACACCACAGGAAAATCAATGTAAAAGTAAAGTAAATAGTTGTTCACCAATACATGTTATTTATTAAATGTTTATGAACAGAACACTTGGGGCTATATTTACTAAACTGCAGAACAGAACAATCTGCTTTAGGCTTTCCCTCTCCAATTACATACTAGAGAATACTAGCTAGAATATGATTGGTTGCTATGGACAACATCTTAATTGTTCCTTTTTCCACAGTTTAGTAAAGCTTATAGTTTTTTTAAATTAAGAAATCTATCAACCTGTATATTAAGACAATCTATATTAAAGAACATTTAGAAGTTATTCTAAGACAATCTATATTTTCAAAAATGTTCACAAGTATAGAACAGATAGCATAACTTTAGAAATATAAAGAAGGCCCTACTCCTACACTTTGCTGCCTTAGGTGTTTATGTGTCATGGTAGACCTCAGATATGTTTTTAGATGGCAAAGTGTGCTAAAGGAGCGTTTTGATGTGAAGGCTGAAACAGACACAATCATAACCAGCACCAAAAGCAATACCACCTTCTGGAATTGAGCTTTTATTTTGACGGACTTTTTATTTAGCTTCTCAACTATCACAAACCATGGCTTTTACCGCGATACAGGGCTTCTTTCTGCTGCCATTTTCAGTCGTGGAGGTGCCACTTTCAACTTATGGTGGCATCCTGCCCGGGTTAGTCTTATCCCAGGATGAGTGTTCTAGCACATCGGTGGCATCCTCCAATACATGGGCACCACCATCATCGTACATTCACATGACCTGAACCAGCCTACCAGATTCCCTGTCCAGCAGACACATGACAGCTATCACCAATCCCTGGCTGAAGCACGCTATTAAAATCCCAAGCACTGTTCAAACAGTGCCAGAACAACTTGGTCTCCCTGGCTCCAAAACATCTCTTTCGAGAGAGAGTATTACCCGACAGTAACCCATGGATCTCTACTGTGGCTCCGATATCAGCATTACCATCAGCTGCCCGTGGATCACTACCACAGCTACAAGCTCAGCATAACCATCGGCTGCTCCATGGATCTTAATGTGGCTCTGACCTAAGCTTTACCGTCAGCTGCCTGTGGATCACTATCTCAGTCCCGATCTCTGGACTGCAACAGCTGCTTGAGGATCATCAGCTCATTATCCTTTCCCAGAGTAAACCCTGTTGATTGTGGATTCATACCGCAGCATCAAGTCCAGTCCGGTTCTGGTTACAAGTCCAGTCCCAGTTCCAGTCTGGTTTCAAGTCCAGTCCAGTTCAAGTCTTGTCTCTAGTCCTGTCTAGTCCTATTCGAGTCTGGTTCTTGTCTTATTTAGTCCATAAGCAGATCCTACGTTAGCCCTCCTAATTTATGTTACTCTTCCCAGCATTCCCCAGGGAATCCAGAACGGATACCCAATTCAGTCAGTCCGTGATATCAGTTAAGCAACTGCAACCCAGTGCCTACACCCCTGCTCCCGAGGTTTGTCCCTGTACTGTTCATAAGTGGTTTTTAGTTTGCCAAGTTCCGTTGGAGTAAAAGTTTGGAAGACTAAACACTTAGGCTGGGTAAACACTGGGGTTTTATCGAAAGATAATCTTTCCAATCACACAATGAAAAAATCATTTCACCAGATATCTTACCAGTCTGTACTGTCCAAAAATCTTTTAAAACTGTGTTTTGATCTTTTGATTTGATGTTTTGGAGCTCCGAATATGCCAGATCAATGATAGAAAGATATTTTCTTTTCTTTTTGCAAGTGTGCACTGTGTCTATTAGGAGATCTTTTTACAGTACACACTGGTAAGATATCTGGTGAAACTAAGTTTATTTTATTTATTCATTTGTATTGGACTGACCCATGCTTAAGTATATTGTGTTGGTGCAGTGGACCCTGGGTGTCAAGGCATGCTAGCACTCGTGGCTCCAGCCATGGTTATGCTGCTGCTTATAATACTAAAACCACCAACATGCCCAAGGGTTTCATGGCATTCTGAGCTTACTGCAACCTGTAGTGCATCAACACAATGGGATATTAGCAGTTTGAATTTAAACTTCAAAGAAAAATATTTTTTTTCCATTACTATTGTAATTGTACTTCTCTGTGAAATAAAGCTGTGGATGCTGGCCTTAACATCACAGTGATGTGTACAACCTCACCACAATATTTACCAATAGAATAGTTTTCTTTTTCAAGACTTTAGTGTGTTTGATATGGAAAATTGTTTGGGAAAAACTTTATCAACGGAGGGCCAGATCCAGACTCATGTAAAGTGTGCAGGAGGTCCGCAGTTGCGCTGCTGTAGAGAGGAGTGCATGTCTCTGGCACTCCCCGCTGTCGGTAGTAAATCTGGACACTTACGTGTGATGGCTACCTTAAATTTTACGGCTAGATCTGCGTCCGTACGAAGCTTTGAGTTCGGAAAAGTGAAGATGTTGCCCATTTAAACCAATCAGATTCTAGCTGGCATTCTCTAGTATGTAATAGGAAAGTAAGAGCTAGAATCTGATTGGTTGCTGTAGGCAACATCTCCACCTTAACTTAGTTATGTACATCTGTAGGTACACTATCGGAACATCTGGTGCACGCATGTGCAGATGTTCCGAGACAGGGGACTTATGCAAATAACTTGCATAAGTCCCCTGTCGTGCTTAGGTCCAGATCCGGCCCTAAATGACTAGAAGTACAAATCGTGCCCAAACAATATGCAAATTAGGAAACATCACCCCCACAGAGTGAATCTATATCTGTATTTCAATATAAATTTAGGACAGTGGAGGCACTTAATATGGCAATTTATTTGTTATAATGTAGCGAATATTTGGTAAACAAGCAGACATCTATTGTAACAGTGGACCTGATCCATCCCTCTTTGTGCTTTTGGCACTCAATGAGGTCTGTAAGTACGCACGTGATATGGGAGAGAACCTTAAAATCTCTGCATGGATCTGCATCCGACTGAATGCAGATCTAAGTGGCACTGCATTTCGCTGCCCACTTACCTTCATCTGCATACCTATCCCCGGTACGATAGGAGTACCATTGCGGAACATCTGGTACAAGCATATGCACTGCCAGAAACTCTGCAAGCAGCTTGCGAAGTCTGGTGATGGTTGGGATATTTGGAAATGTTACTTCTAAGATCCTAAATATGGCTCTTGATCCGTATGCCAGTACAGCCATTTGCTTCTGCTAACATAAGAGTCAAGCACAAATAAAACAAGATCTTTTACCCAGTCATCCAGATTCAAGAATAACATATATTCTAAATCACACCCATGTGTCATATTTGTGTTCAGCGTTCTTCATACAGTAGACTGGAATATATTAAATTGAATGAGAGCTGCTTATATTGTTTAATTGTCATAGGCTAAGACCACAATTTCTTAACACCATCACTTTTTTAATTCACTTGATTTAGCATTTTTATTTTTGATGAAATTTATTCATTTATTCTCATTATAATAAATAAAACCTATTAAAAAGTTTACAGTAACCAATAGATATCTTGGGAAAAAATCCCATGGGGCTCAAACAAACCTCTAAACACTTTCTCAAAAGAATATAGTAGCCTCTGCGATGGCCAATTTTTGACAGTGATTTTTGGCGATACCTTTTAAACGCTGAAACGGGTACTATGTCAAATGGTCTTATATAAGGTACTCGTTCTGGTTAGAGTTAGGTGTCAAGATAGGAAAGGCTAGGGTAAGGTTGCGGATAGGGAAGGATGAAGGTTAGGCTGCAGAACAAGGATGGTTAGGAAAGGGTTAGTGTTTGCGCCCCAAGTGCATGATTTTGTTTTTTTGTTGGCATTAAACTGCAGTTGCCACACTCTTGACCATTTCTCTAGTCGTCCTAGATCATCTCTTATCCAGTTACATATCTTTGTGTCATCTGCAAAAAGGCATATTTAGGGTTAAGAAAGGGTTAAAGTAAGGCTGCGTGACAGGAAAGGTTAAAAAAGCTGTATACTTTGGGATTGGACTTACAGATAGTCGCATGGATACAATCTTGGTTACAGGATAGACAACAGAGGGTTGTAGTAAATAGAATCTCTTCTGGGGATGGTAATGTAACCAGTGGAGTACCCCAGGCTTCTGTACTTAGACCAGTGCTAGTTAATATCTTTATAGGTCATATTGCCTGTGGTATTGAGGAGAAAATATGCCTTTTTGCAGATGAGACAAAGATATGTAACAGGGTAGACACGCCAGGTGGGGTACAGAAAATGAGGGATTCTATAGGTAGACTGAAGGAATGGTCAAGAGTGTGGCAACTGCAGTTTAATGCCAAAAAATGCAAAATCATGCACTTAGGGCACAAAAAACCAAACTGAAACTACTGAGGAGGAAAGGGATCTAGGAGTCATTATTTCATGTGACTTAAAGGTAGGCAAGCAATGTAGCAAAGCAATGAGAAAGGCAAGTCAGATGCTTGGTTGCATAAGGAAAGGAATTAGTAGTAGAAAGAGAGAAGTAGTGATATCCCTTTATAGATTGTTGGTACGACCTCACCTGGAACATTGTGTTCAGTTCTGGAGGCCATATCTCCAGAAGGACATAAATACATTAGAGACAGTGCAAAGGAGTGAAACTAAAATGCTCCATGGCCTGTGTAACAAATCATACCAAGAAAGGCTAGAGGAACTATACATGTATTTTTTGGAGCAGAGAAGGGAGAGGGGGGATATGATAGCAGACTTTAAACATATTGGGCCTGATCCAGAGCAACGATCGCAAGCGAGCGTACGACGAGCGTATGCGAAAATTCGGCAAAAAATTCGCAATGCGCATGCCCAGTATGACAGCTTCCGGTCGCCCGAGCGTCATGAGCGAATAGCGGGCGTATTGTTAGCGTATTTTTCGCTCGCGGGGCGTATTTTTTTTACGATGGTCGGCTGGGCGCCCGTTTTACTACAGGGAGGCGGGGATAGCCATTTAAATTGTACAGTATGGGCGTGCTAAGCGTATTTTCTCAGCGTATTTTCTGCGAATTTTCGTACGGCCGACGGTCGTACCCAGTGTAGGGTATAGCCGCCGTAAGCAGGGACTTTACTATGGGAGTGTTAGGGGCGTGTATGTTGATACGCCCGAGCGAACGTTCGCATTCGCCCGTCGTGCGAATTTTCGTAGCGCTGGATCAGGCCCATTAAGGGTTGTGACTGGCTAGAGGAGGGTGGAATTTTTCAAGGGAAAAGGTGTAATAGAACACGAGGGCATGGATATAAACTGGAGGGTGGCAGATTCAGAGGGAATGTGCGGGAAAATTACTTCACTGAAAGGGTGATAGATAAGTGGAATAGCCACTGAGGTGGTTGAGGCTAACACAGTAGAACAGTGTAAACATGCTTGGGATAAATATAAGGATATCCTAAATCTCAAGGGTAAATAGGGACTAGGGTCAGTATAGTTTTAAATAAACAACTGGGCAGACTGTATGGGACATGTGGCTTTTATCTGCCATCACTTTCTATGTTTTTTTGTTTCTATGTTTAATTCTGCAGAGTGATCTGTCAAAAGACAGCTCATCAAAGAGGCAAACTACAATCTTCTCAATCCAAGTATTGAAGTAAAAAACTATTTTAAGCATACCAAAAATTACAAAACGTAAAGAATTACTTTTTTAAAAGCAGACTCACAATTCTTTGGATCTTAAGATCCTATCTACAAAAGAATGATCTGCATATGTCTGTTGTTTCATCTGCATACTGCTCAATGTCCCCTTGTCTTACTCTTTTCCTTTTGCGGTGTATGAATTTCTTACTGTTAATGGCCATCTAATGCCTGCAGGACTGTACATGATTTAGATGAGTAATATAGGTAAAATATTACATGTTTTTTCAATGTTTTAATTTCATTAAAAAAGCTATTCTTTTTGAATGTGTGACCTATGTTTTCCTTTATATATGGAGTTAGTTTTATTTCATCTTGATTTATTTTAAGAGAGAAAAGTCATAACTACATGTGTGCAATGATATCTATAATTCTATGTAATTATAATGGGCTTGATGCAGAATTCTTGTTTTCTCCCATTGCGTTTTCATTGTCAGGATTATGTAAACCAGCTCCCCCTGAAATTCAGCATTTCAAATGCAGCAAAATTGGATCTTTGGTTCTGGTCCATAATAACTCAGTCAACTTATGTTATCACTTTCAGTTTGTTACCTGACTCTGTAAAAACCTTTGCCTCTTAAATGGCTTTATGACGCTCCTAAAAAGTCTATGGGCCAGATTAAGACTTGCGTCCGGCACCCCACTTACACACACAAAGTGCAAAAGTGGGGTGTTTTGACTGGAGGGCGCATGCACGTGCATTTTACACACATAACTTCTATCGTACAGAACTAAGTTGTGAACAATAGATTTTGCGTAAGAAGGGGCTGTGCTTCCACTTCGTCTGCCAACTGTAAATTGTACAGTGGGGGTGGGTTTTCACATTTATGAGCAGATCAGCTGTCATATGGACCTCTTATCTGCACTTTTCACTTAAGGCAGAGTTTATGGCAGCATAACTGTCATAAAGCCCGCACGAGAGATGGGAGTGACAGGGGGCGTTCACTCCCCTCTCTCATTAGTTCTGCAAGACCCTGCACGTATGGAAAGCATGCAGGGGTTCAGATCCAGTCCTAGGATATTATACTATGTATTACCAGTTATAAACACTGCAAGGTTCAATGCAATCTAAGCGCCCTCCAGTCAAAACACCCCACTTACGCAATTTGCTCCGGCCCTATGTCTGAAAATCTTCATTGTCCTTTTCAAAATATATGTTATAATTGTATCACTTTGTTAATTTATCATATTTGATTAATTGATTTGATTAATTTATCATATTGTCGTGTGTTTTAGAATGTCATCACTACTGTTACTCCTTGTCTTAGCGATCACATCTTGGTTCAGCATAAACACAGAGATAAAGCTATATGTTCATCAAAACTCAAGTGAAGGATACACTGGTGACAAATATGAAGCAGATGCACCACCAACAATAATTTGGAGCCAAAACTGTGATTTTGAGAATCGTTTTGCTTGGTGTCATTTATGCACTGAAAAAAACAGTTCCACTGTCTCTGTTTTTACAGGTTACCAGTTTCAGGGACGATTTAGTGGATTTGAACAAAATGCTTCTATTATCATTAAAAACCTGCAGATGTCAGATGACGGGCTATTTTGTGTTAGAATGAGTGACAAAGATGGCCGGAATGTTATTTACGGTAAATTATGCAGATGTCTGTTTAATGCCCTATGCTCCAAGAAGGTCCTCTTAGTGGCATTAGCGCAAATCCCATCCCAGGAATGTTGATAAATAATGTGGATTTTATCCACATACCTGTAGTTCTTAACTTGTCAGATTGGAAAATGGCAGACTCAGAACACTGTGCAAATTTAAACGTCATCTTTTTATGCCTCTCTGTTGGAGGACATTATAAGTGATTACCAGGGGAGAAGTCAAGACCTAACACATTTTCAAATGACTTCCCTGCAGTCAGGAGTATTGCATTTAAGCACTTCACAGCAAGGATTTGATGAACTTGCTAAATCTATGTCAAGTCAATTTGCACAAGGTATGTCAATCTGAAATAGGTTTCATATCGAACAAATAACGAAACATATTAACTATTTCCAAAGCGGAGGGAATGTTTCCAATTCCGTACTCACTTTCATTAGAGGATTATCAAATGAGCGTAATTATACAATATATAATATCATGGATTTAATAAATATGTTGAGTGTAAGGAGATTTGTTATATTTATGGTAGTTTTATTTTAAATACAGTAAAAACTTTAATAAAAGATATAGAAAACTGGCTAATTTGGTAACAGATGAAGAGCTAGCTAAATTTTATTACCAAAACTGTGCATCAAAGGTTCAAAATTATAAACAATTTGGGGAATGTGTCATGTAAAAAAATAAAATGTAACTATTCAAAAGTTGGGATCTATAACACCCCATCCCAACAAAGTAACATGCTATCTGGAGTCACCTTGCCCAGAACCCACATTGTATATATCTTTTACAGTGTCACTTCCTTTTTACAATATTGCAACATCTGTATTTGACAAGCTAGCTACTATTCAATCTGTAGGATTTCTAGAAGACAATATTTATAAGGAGCGTATAAATATACCTCCTTTGGTAGGTACAAATGACCTGGTTAACACCAAACATTGACTGTTTTTCTATGACTTGTCCAGTAAAATTAACCAAGTGGCGTGTTCCCATTGCCAAAGTTACCCAAAGTATTGGAGGTCTGTGCTGTGTAGTAACCAACCAAAAGCAACATTTATATGGAAGTCTTCCATGCAACATTACTAGTCCAAACGTTTGTTTCTCTCCTAAACAACATACAATTATTGGCCACACTGTGATAACCAAAAATGATGACTCTACAAATGCTCCAATTTAAGACAACGATGTTTTTCCACCCCAGTTTAATGTGGACATTTCCCCATTAACAGTAGGATTAAAGAAATTGCTGGAACATAACAATTCTCATTTGATTCAGATCAGCAACAGTCAAGGTGATCCACTTGTAAATGAAATGATTGTAGATGCAGACAAAAATCTAATTGATAATTCCTTTGATCAGCTAGAGATGAGGATCGTTATACAAGTTTTTGTTATTTTAATTGTACTGTGTATGTTGCACTGCCTTTGTAACATGCTTAAACATCAGGGTTTTAAATTGGATAACCTTTCCACACATCCCTATTTGAGATTATTAAAATGAAGCAAAACTACTTTAATATATTGTGTTTTGTTTTTATATTCTTGATCAGGACAAGGAAATGAGTTACGATTATATAATTTGTTCACAAATAAACTTGGTTAAGTAGACTAATTCCTCATGTGGGCTAAAATAGGAACTATTCACTCATATTAAGTGAAATTAAATGACCATAATAGTGTAAGATAATTTAAAGTTTTGTGTTATATACACGTGTCATCTTTTTTATGTAGATTCATGTTTATCCATGTTACTTTAATAGATGCATCAGAATGCGCTATTTGTTTTGTATAAACTGTTTAAATGTAAATAATAATGTAAACTGTATTATACATTTAAAAGAAAAATTGACCCTTTTCAGGATTCTTAACCGCCTAGTAATTAAAGTAATTTAAGTAAAATATATACAATCAATAAAAGTAAAATGAAAAAAAAAAGACATGTATAAGATATAAAAATATAAATAACAAAAGCAATAAATAAAAAGGAATACTATGTTACTTCATCTTCTTTATTGACATTTTAACCAAAAGAGAAATAATATACACATAAATGTGAAAAAAAATTAGAGCAAAAACAATAGACAGGATCCTTAGATCTAATTCTTAAACATTTGGATCTCTTTATAATAGGACACAGTATCCATGAATTTGTGTGATCACACTGCTAAATTTGAGAATTAATCCCAAAAAGTAGTGCTGTCCAAAACAACATATGTTTTCAGATTTTAGTTATGAATGTCCCTGGTAACTATAGCAATTGGTAATGTTATCTAACACTCCAACGATGCACACTACTCATACTCACACCAGAGCAATTAAATAATATAATAATGGTATTCTATTTTATATTTGTTGTTGTTTTCTTTTATTTTTATGTGATTATTCTAAATAGCAATAGGTGGTACTTTGCTCATCGGTTAAATTGTGCCCATACACAGGGCCAGCAATATAAATCTTGGGTCCCGTTAGACTCATGTTTTTTGGGGTCTCTACTCCCTACTCAATAGTATCTGCAGCAGTGGATTGCAGGGGTCTCCTTGAACCTCAGTATCCATCACAGCTGTACCCCCTTATTCCTCCATGTCGCTGGGCCTGCCTATACATACACTTTTGATTGTGCACAAATGAAATTGAGGCTGGGATACACTTACAAAACAAATATTAAAATCTGGAAGTTTTGTTTTTATCCTGAGTTTATATGTTTTCTTTTAAGGTTGAGTGGGAAATTATCTTGGTGAAGGCCCACTGAAGAAAGCTAAGCACTGCTTTATTTGTAATGTAACAATATAAACCACCACGAAAACAATAGTGCTCTACCTATAAGGCAGTGGACACAGATTATCTTATGACTTCCCAAATCTCCCTTCCAAGGTTATCCTCCAACTCCAATACATTCAATTCCTTAAAAGATATACATGCAATATTTTAAGGAATTGAATGTATTGGAGTTGGAGGATAAGCTTGGAAGGGAGATTTGGGAAGTCATAAGATAATCTGTGTCCACTGCCTTATAGGTAGAGCACTATTGTTTTCGTGGTGGTTTATATTGTTACATTACAAATAAAGCAGTGCTTAGCTTTCTTCAGTGGGCCTTCACCAAGATGATTTCCCACTCAACTTTAAAAGAAAATATATAAACTCAGGATAAAAACAAAACTTCCAGATTTTAATATTTGTTTTGTAAGTGTATCCCAGCCTCAATTTCATTTGTGCACAATCAAAAGTGTATGTATAGGCAGGCCCAGCGACATGGAGGAATAAGGGGGTACAGCTGTGATGGATACTGAGGTTCAAGGAGACCCCTGCAATCCACTGCTGCAGATACTATTGAGTAGGGAGTAGAGACCCCAAAAAACATGAGTCTAACGGGACCCAAGATTTATATTGCTGGCCCTGTGTATGGGCACAATTTAACCGATGAGCAAAGTACCACCTATTGCTATTTAGAATAATCACATAAAAATAAAAGAAAACAACAACAAATATAAAATAGAATACCATTATTATATTATTTAATTGCTCTGGTGTGAGTATGAGTAGTGTGCATCGTTGGAGTGTTAGATAACATTACCAATTGCTATAGTTACCAGGGACATTCTGTTAGAGGCCGCGGCGTCACTCCAGCGCCAGTACGTAGCCGCCTGCGCACCTCGCCTCCCGCTGCCGTCACGTGAGCGGACCGCATGCAAATTAGCCATGCGGTCCCGCTTCCCTCTCACTGGTCCGGACTCCGGCAGCGTCCTGGTTGCTTGGCAACTGGAACGCTCTTTCTCCCCTCTGGTGCACTTCCATTGGCTCGGTCACGCTCCATGCTGTTTGTCAGCGCCACGTTGTTCTGGGAGGCTGGTTCTTGCAGGGCTCTCTCATTGGCCAGCCTCCTATGTAAATAGTCGGCGCCTGCACTTCCTGCCCGCCGGTTATAGCTTCTGCTGCCCCGTGCTTCTTACTGTTCCTACCTCTTTGATCTTCTCTTGCTATTTGTTGCTTTCTCGAGTGCCCCATCGTTGACCTTCCTCGTTCCTGCCTGTTATCCATTGTGTCTCATTGCCTTATCTACTCCTTGTTGTTTTACCCATATTGGGGCAGATCCTGCTGTACGTTTTTCTGCGAATTTACGTGTGGTATACACGTAAATTCGCAGTTTTGAGCGAACTGCGCATGCGCACCGCAGAAAATACGCACATTCGCGTAGCGTATTTTCTAACGTAAGGATAATTCACGTATTGCGAACGTAAGTAATTACGTGTGGGCGTGCCAAAATTACGTTAGCGAAGAATACGTGCGAATTACGTGAAGTAGGCGGGGGGGGATTTAAAGTGTACAGTATGGGCGTGCTAAGCTGCGTACGTATATATATATATATATATATATATATATATATCGTTCTTCTATGTAAACACTGTCATGAGTAATACAAAGTAAACATCCTGCTTGAAGATCTTTCCTGCACCCTGCACACCTACGTGACAATTATTTCAGTCGTCTCAGAGTTATGCTCACTTCCCTTTATCCGTGATCCACAAAAAGATCATGACCGAGCTCAAAGCTTTGTACGCCCTAAGTAAATTATTGTCTCATCTGCATGAGACTGTGTCCTGCATCTCATGGAAAAGGTGACATGTACAGTAGAATAAATATATAGAATAAAAAAGATTGTATTAAAATAAACCAGCAAACACTCCAAACTTTTTAAAGTCTGCTATCTTCCTCTGTCTCCCCCCTTCCTCCTATACAGTCTAGAACACTGCTCTATCTGAGACAAGTTGCCTTCCCCTACAGCATCAGTCTCCTGTTGTTGTTATTTTCTTCCACCCTGTTCTACTCTCTACCAAAACCCCATATCTCTGATTTTGCAGTATTCTAGCCATCTACTAATTTTGCTTTAAGCCCCAAAAACTCTCGGCTCATCTGATATCTCTCTTCTCGCATCTACTCCTACATTGGCCAAATCTTCAACCTCTGTCTGTTCTCTGTTATCTTCCTTCAAAGTTTCTTTGTCTTAAGTTAGCCATACACTAGAGTGATTATTAGTCCAATTATCCAATTTTTGGATGATAGAACCAAAAACAGCTCTAGTGTATATCCAGTATTTTTTATTCCTAATTGTTATGAAGAGCGGGTGCCTCCGCCACGGTGCAGAGTTTAACTAGGGCCTGCTTTTTACTAGAGCCCCTGATGGTGGAGATAGGATGGGCCGAAAAAATTAAAGTGGGAACAAGTAAAGAGAGCTAGAAGGGACTACTTCTGACAAACAACACAAAGAGACAGATAGGACGAACTAAGGCGCGCACACACCCGCACAGAGGAGACACCACAGGGGTGCCTCAAAATAACAACCAGAAGAACAGGCTAGGCAGGGACTGGAGGAGACACTGAGAAATACGGCTGTAAAACACTAGGATAGAGGCAAGGGTTAACTGGAGCAGGGGCACTCAGAGATCACAAGAAAAATGCACAAGGCAAAGAACAATAACAGAGCTGGACACAGACTAGAGAACTAGAGCTATAACCAGCAGAGAGAAATAGCGTTGGTGGAGCTTATAAGTTTACTACTGGCTATTGATTTGCCAGCAGGCCAAAACAGGGCAGCGAGAAGACTATAAAAGACGGGTAGAAGGCTCCACTCACTCTAAGCAGTAGCTGTTGGTAACAGACATGTACAGGCCATGCAGGATGCAATGGCCTGCAGGAAATTTTTCCCACAGAGGCATTGGAACAGGACAGAAAACAAAGGTAATAACTTACATGTTGCCATGATTAGCATGGTGGCGTGTAACACTAATGGCAATAAAATGGGCAAAAACCACTTGGGTCCAATAATTTTATTTTATGGAAGAGAATCTCTGCTCTGAAGTGAAAAATGCTTATTAAATAGAGCCCACAAATTCAGTTTACAAAGCTGTCCCAGAATCAACAAGCTTTACGTGGCCTTACTCACAATTGGCACAGTTGAAGTTAAGCAGTTTTATGTTTTTGGATGTTGATACTGTTTTGTTTTGCTTAGTTACAATTGCCAATATGATTACATACAGTATTGTGCACTGGTAATAACTCTTTTTGGTCAACATCACTTATCTGCGAATGCACACAGAGGTGCTATTCCCAACACTCATGTTTGTTACGGCACCGCCGGAATTACCTGAACTGAGAACCGAGGTGGCCGTCTGGGGAGGTGGATGTCGGTGTAATGGTACCCCGGGTTTACCTCGACAGAGAACCGAGGTGACCAGCAAGAGAGAGAGGAAGCCGGGTAGCTCACCAGTTTGTAGAGCCTGATGTCGGACCGAGTGTTCGCTAGAGCCCCTGATGGTGGGGATAGACTGGAGCTGATAGGAATCCGTCATCCGCAATGCCCTGTTGACTTTTTTCCAGATCCCTCTTACTCTGCTCGTGGCCCTCAGTAATTCTTGGTTTGTGTCAGGAATGAATAAAGAGTTTGCCCTGGGGTGGAATCCTTGAAGACAAAATGGAAGACAGAATGGTGAAACTTTAGTAGAAGAATGACAAGAGTTGATGTATGCGAATTCTGCCCAAGAAATGTTGTCCGCCCAATTATCCTGAAATTTAGAAGTAAAAAGACAAAGAAATTGCTCCAAGGATTGGTTGACTCTTTCAGTCTGGCCATTACTTTGTGGGTGATACCCAGAAGACAGACTGATCTTGATATTGAGACCTCTGCAGCACAATCTCCAGAATTTTGCTATGAATTGAGGGCCACGATCAGAAACAATATCAATAGGAAGTCCATGAAGTTTAACAATGTGCCTAAAAAACAGAGAGGACAGAGACTGGGCATTAGGCATTTTCAAAGGTACAAAGTGTGCCATTTTTGAAAATGACCACCCAGATAGTGGTAAATCCTGCAGAGTTAATGAGGTCTGTAATAAAATCCATGGACAAATGGGTCCATGGGCATTTAGGGACTTGTAATGGCAGAAGAGGTCCAGGGGGGCACCCACGTGTGGATTTGTTTCTGGCACAGACTTCACATGCTTTCACAAATTCCTCTACATCCTGAGTAAGAGAAGGCCACCACACAGTTCTGGAAATCAATTCTTTGGTTCTTTGAATACCTTAATGACCTGCAGACTTGGGAATGTGGTTTTTCATCAGGACAGCTCTTCTCAGTCAATGTGGTACAAACAGGCGATGGGGAGGTTTCTCTTGTGGACTGGATCCCTGTGCCTTCATAATTTGTGACTGTAAGTCTTGGGTAAGTCCCAGAATGATAGATTGTGGAGGAATTACTGGTTGAGAGGGAGTGGTCAACATCTGGACTGGAAGGAAAGAACAAGACAATGCATCAGCCTTTTTGTTTAAAGAGCCGGGTCTGTAGGTGATAACAAAGTTAAACCGGGTGAAGAATAGTGCCCATCTAGCTTGCCTAGGGTTCAGACGTTTGGCAGATTCAATATAAGCGAGATTCTTATGGTCAGTAAAGACAGTGATGTGCTGGGTAGATCCTTCCAGCCAGTGTCGCCACTCCTCAAAAGCCAATTTGATGGCTAACAGTTCACGGTTGCCCACGTCATAGTTCCGTTCTGCTGAAGAAAACTTCTTGGAAAAGAAGGCACAGGGATGTAATTTAGAGTCACTCAGGTCCCTCTGGGAAAGGACTGCTCCTGCCCCCACATCGGACGCGTCCACCTCC
>WWET01002068.1:10256-29528 GCA_011038615.1 Limnodynastes dumerilii
CACACATACACACACACACACACACACACACACACACACACATACATACACACACACACAAACAAACAACTAACATCGCCAGTGGTTGTTATAACAATTAGTTCAATAACAAAGTAATAACAGCATTAGATACACTGGAGGTTTATCAACTATAGTGAGTAAATAAAATGCTTAACTAGGTTGCTGATTTATTAGAACAAGCAGAAGGATGGCTTATATAGTTTTTATATGGTTTTTATACAGGCTTTTTTTTTTTTTTACACAGGAGATCAATAGCTCATGCAGGATACAATTTATATTGCTTGTGTTCAATGACAGCTAAAGTATCAGGTTTCACATAAGAAATCAGCTGCTCTCCACTCAACTGAAAGTTAGAGGTGCTGATAATGAAGAAATTAAGAGACTGACACACTGAGATGCAGACACTAACTACCGGGTGGTGTTCACCAGAGCCCCTGATGGTGAGGACAGACTTGGCTGCTACTCAGTAGCAGGTTGTTTTCTCAGTGGACAATCCCGTAGTATAGAAAAGGACAAGGAAGCTAGAAGAAGATGATGACAGATGCCCTAACCAATGAACTAGGATACAGGCCAAATATCAGCTGACAGGGGGTGCTGTTTCAGAGTAACTGCTTTGGAGATTTGGGGACCTCTGCTGGGGGTGAGTTCTCAATTTAAAAATACATGATATATGACCCAATGAGTTAGGACCACCAAAATAGGGAAGCCTTGTAAGTGGCTGGTAGCTTATCCTATATCTGCAGATTTATGTAACGATTTCTCTGACTTTTATTTTGAAGATAGAAAGTTATGGTTTGCTGCTGGGTAATTGCAAGAGTGCTGGGGTTTCCTTTTTGTATTTGTGTAAATTCCCCATACCTTACAGCACCTGCTTCATATTACCATATAAATTGATTTGAGCAACCTCCATTTTATGTGTTTGTTTTAAAGCTTGTCTGGGATAGCAGCTGACAGGGGGTGAGCTCTCAATTTAAAAATACATGATATATGACCCAAAGTTGGGACAGTTTTAGAGTTAGGATCACCAAAACAGAGAAGCCTTGTGACTGGCTGGTGGCATATTATATATCTGCAGATGTATGGAACTAATTCTCTGACTTTTATTATAAATATAATATATTATGGTTACTTGCTGGGTAATGGCTAGAGTGCCAGGCCTTGTTTTGTTTTTATATATATATCCAATGAGGCACTCCCAGACTTCACAAAGCATTAACAGCAGGTACTTTAATCCAACATTTCATGGAATCACAAGAACCCTTTCCTCAGGGATAATACAAAAATCCAAGCAAATAAATATGAAATATATAAAAAACCCCACGCACTAAGGCACTTACCCTCACCAATGACGTGCAGCAATCGCCACCACGCTAGTACACTCCTCCCAACTTCTGGTCCAGTCCCTAGTTACGAGGGATTGCAACTGCCCGTGGCCTTCCCTTTTCCGCCAGCACCAGGTGATGCCACAGCTGCCGCAGGCTGTATAAACATAAGTTATAAACAAAGTCACAGATATTAACTGCACCTCGGCAATCTAACTACATCCAGTGCAGTATCATATACCACACTTTTAAAACATGGTTGCCGACTTTTGGCAGCTTCCCTCCGGGAGATCCCGGAGAGAAGCTAGCGACGCATGCAGGGGACGGGGCTTAATGACGCGGATTATGCAAATTGCAATAAATAACCCCCCCAACTCTTCTTAAAAAAAATCATAGGTCTATTTACTCTTTACTTTGCATTCTTTAAAGACTGCACGTTGTTAATCTATGTCCCTAAGTACTACATACATTGCATAATCTATATTACTACAAATGCGTAGTACATAAATGATTAAATACAGTATATGCACCTAAGCAGCAGCTTCTTAGATGTGAATCTGGTCCAAAGTCCACAGTCAGTGCATGAAGTGAAAAAAAAATACAAAACGTGTAAAAAAACTAAAACATAAAAATTATAAAAAGTAAATATCTATCTATCTATCTATCTATCTATCTATCTATCTATCTATCTATCTATCTATCTAAGCAGCAAATCATAGCACACTGCATGGAGGCAGGCACAATCCTGGCTTCAAAATATGTTGCACAGTAAATATTTAAATAGCAGTAATCATATAAAGTTTTTCATGTACAAGAAAGGCAGGAAGGGTTAACGTGATACATAAGTAAAACCTGCTCTCACAACCAATAATTTCTAGAATTACCTTTTATAATTTAGCTTTCTCATTTAGCACTTAAAAATATATATATTTATTTTACAGAAAAACATAAACCAATACATAGTGAATAGAGATACAATCTCCATTAATAACAAGCACAGTGCAACTGCATATTATAAGTGTCAAACCTGCTGATTATTTTCTTTTTCCCTGGAGGGAGGTTAAGTTGCCAAGTTCTGTCCAGTGTCCACAGTCACCTGGAGTTTCCTGGACTGGAATCAAGTCTGCTTGTTCCTCCAAGGCTGCAGCTCTTGAGATAACTGTGTGTCTGACGTCATCTACTATGACTCAGTGCCTTGACAGACAGTAAGTCAGAGCCAATCAGCAAGCAGGGAAGAAGTTCAGTGTCTGCTGTGTCTTGATAGATCATTCTGAGTCACTGTGACTGAGAGCCACCACAGGGGGAGAAATGATCTCAGACTACCAGCGCTGCTTTCCTTCTGCCTGACACTCGCTGCCCACCTCCACAGTAAGTCTGAGTTGTAGAGATTATATTGATAGACAGCAACCCAGGGTTTGTGTCGCCCCCCAGGTTAGTTGTCGCCCTAGGCAACTCGCCTATATTGCCTATAGGTAGGGGCGGCCCTGCAATACAATATATAGATGTCCCACTATTACATGCAAGTCCAGGGGCCAGATTTACTAAGGGGTACTTTAAATCGCCTCTGCAAATTGCCACACATCGCTGGAGTTGAGGGACAATTTTTTTTTCTAAGTCTCGGAGGGGCAATGTATCTTGAGGCATATGGGTAGTGTTTTGCAGGCACGGAGGGGCAATGTGTCTTGAGGCATATGGGCAGTGTTTTGCAGGCATGTAGGGGCAATGTATCTTGAGGCATATGGGTAGTGTTTTGAAGGGCACGGAGGGGCAATGTATCTTGAGGCATATGGGTAGTGTTTTGAAGGGCACGGAGGGGCAATGTATCTTGAGGCATATGGGTAGTGTTTTGAAGGGCACGGAGGGGCAATGTATCTTGAGGCATATGGGTAGTGTTTTGAAGGGCACGGAGGGGCAATGTATCTTGAGGCATATGGGTAGTGTTTTGAAGGGCACGGAGGGGCAATGTATCTTGAGGCATATGGGTAGTGTTTTGAAGGGCACGGAGGGGCAATGTATCTTGAGGCATATGGGTAGTGTTTTGAAGGGCACGGAGGGGCAATGTATCTTGAGGCATATGGGTAGTGTTTTGAAGGGCACGGAGGGGCAATGTATCTTGAGGCATATGGGTAGTGTTTTGAAGGGCACGGAGGGGCAATGTATCTTGAGGCATATGGGTAGTGTTTTGAAGGGCACGGAGGGGCAATGTATCTTGAGGCATATGGGTAGTGTTTTGAAGGGCACGGAGGGGCAATGTATCTTGAGGCATATGGGTAGTGTTTTGAAGGGCACGGAGGGGCAATGTATCTTGAGGCATATGGGTAGTGTTTTGAAGGGCACGGAGGGGCAATGTATCTTGAGGCATATGGGTAGTGTTTTGAAGGGCACGGAGGGGCAATGTATCTTGAGGCATATGGGTAGTGTTTTGAAGGGCACGGAGGGGCAATGTATCTTGAGGCATATGGGTAGTGTTTTGAAGGGCACGGAGGGGCAATGTATCTTGAGGCATATGGGTAGTGTTTTGAAGGGCACGGAGGGGCAATGTATCTTGAGGCATATGGGTAGTGTTTTGAAGGGCACGGAGGGGCAATGTATCTTGAGGCATATGGGTAGTGTTTTGAAGGGCACGGAGGGGCAATGTATCTTGAGGCATATGGGTAGTGTTTTGAAGGGCACGGAGGGGCAATGTATCTTGAGGCATATGGGTAGTGTTTTGAAGGGCACGGAGGGGCAATGTATCTTGAGGCATATGGGTAGTGTTTTGAAGGGCACGGAGGGGCAATGTATCTTGAGGCATATGGGTAGTGTTTTGAAGGGCACGGAGGGGCAATGTATCTTGAGGCATATGGGTAGTGTTTTGAAGGGCACGGAGGGGCAATGTATCTTGAGGCATATGGGTAGTGTTTTGAAGGGCACGGAGGGGCAATGTATCTTGAGGCATATGGGTAGTGTTTTGAAGGGCACGGAGGGGCAATGTATCTTGAGGCATATGGGTAGTGTTTTGAAGGGCACGGAGGGGCAATGTATCTTGAGGCATATGGGTAGTGTTTTGAAGGGCACGGAGGGGCAATGTATCTTGAGGCATATGGGTAGTGTTTCTCAACTCTAATACTGTTTGCAACAGATGAAATATTACTCCCCTGAAATCAACATGGTTTAGTCCTTGAGTAACTAAGTTCATGCACTTAACAAGGTCTGGATCCAGCCCATAGTTATGGGGGTAATGCTCTTCTTTCTTGTTAGCGGAAAGCAGGTTATTTATTTGCAAATTGTGTTGCTTTGCTTGTTAAGTTGGAGTCAAAATTTTGCCTGTTGGCTTTATCCGGGTTACAAGACGTAACCGTGTTGGTCCTGGAATTTTGTGTTCTTGACAATTTTGTTTGTTGCCTGAGGTTGTGGACATGTCTTTATGGACGGTCTTGCGTGGGGCTTAAATAAAGCACTGTGCCGAGGGCTGTTATTGTTTGTTATTCTAAACTGACTAATGGTGATGTAAGTATTTTAATTATTGTTGTAAGATACATAATCAATCGTTATGCTATTATTCCAATGTGACTGTTATAAGTTGATCATATTAATGATAACTGCTTTCTTGGCCCCCATTAAAACTTAATTGGCTTAACCAATCAAGTTGTTAATTTAATAAACTGATTTATTTCCTAATAAAAGTGTCGGTGTGTTTCATTATAGTGTTAAGTAAAGGGTAAGTTCCTTTAGAGTGTCACAGGGAGGTAACACCGATCACGCATGGGACGTTTATTGCTGGGAGATCCATCTAAAGAATTTGGGTATAATTTGGAATTGATTTTACAGCGAGCAAAGGCTCAGAAAGAGATCCCTGATTTTATTTATACAGCTCTGTAACTTAATTTCAGCTTTAAGTCATACAAAGATATATTCAAAAGACAAACTATGTCTTCTTAAAACATACTAATGTTATAGGACTGTATTCACACCCAAGAAGCTCCAGCTTCTTAGGTAAGTAGTTTTAATAATTAACATACTATGCATGTTTAGTAGGTTAATTACGCACTTAGGTATGTAGATTGACTATGTGCAGTCTTTAAAGACCACATGTAGTTATTTAAGTAAGAAGAGGTGTGCCATGGCAGCCTCAGGCAATTTTAAAGAGGAGTAGGTGGGGGGAAGGATGTACATAAATCAGGGAGGGCGTGGAGAAGAGATCTCCATATGTATTTTACTTCTTAAGAAGGGTTACTTAGGGGAGCCCTTTGGCACTCTTAAGTGCCATTAGGCTCCTAAACATGGGGATGGGTTGTGGGGCTGTGAATACAGTCCATAGTGTTCAGGTGGCTCCATATACATTGATATGATAGCCATATCTTAATGTAATTAATGTAATAATTATAAAAAAATTAAGTAACGTAATATCAAATTTCAGGGTCTCATTGAGTCCATCTGGGTATACTGTCTGGAGTTGTAAACTCCATCTCAAGTATTGCCTTTCCTTTTGCATCCATCGGACGCCACACACCTGAGGAGGAGTCTCCGGAGTGTGACCGCAACCTGAAATGCGTTTCAGTGCCGGGCCGTGCACCAGAAGTAGTGTCACCTCTGGTGTGCGGCTCCTTTACCAACATGGTCTTCTGCCATGCACTGGAAGTGCCACAATTCCCAAAGCACAGATGTCGGAAGTGTAGGCCGCACTTGCTCCACTGCGCATTTGGAGCGCCCTGTGGTACCAGACCTGCATGATGGGGACAGAGGAGGTGGGAGAGGTAAGGGACCTTCCACCTGTGTCCCGGACGAACGGCGTGACCGCCCCTGAGGCACAGCCCCCAGCCTGAAACAGGGTGCTGGGAATCAGGTCAGGGGTAAAGAGGGTGAAGGAAAAAGATAAAGGCAAAGGGGAGGGAGGATGAGACAGGAGAGGAAAATGAAAGCAAGAAGGATGGAAGTGAAAGTTGAAGCTACAAATAAAGAAGAGGACAAAGCAAGTAAATTAATAATGCACTTATCTTTTCCAGGAGACGTCTGGGGCTAGATTTACTAAATGCGGGATTGTCAAAATCACCATTGTTTGCTATTATTTGCTGTTTTTTAGAGGCGATTTTGAAATCTCTGATTTACTAAAGGCAATTTTCCTATGAAATCGTCCTAGATGGGTTTTTCTCAAAATCACTCTTGTTCAGTTGTCTGTTGCGATTTTTCCCATGAGATAACTAAGGTGCGAGTTGTAAACTCGCTATAGAATGGGATCAAAAATTGCCACATATAATAGAGGTGGGTGGGAGTGTCGATTTCATTGAAATCGGCACTCACCCTCAGAAAAAAACCCATCTGTATCTAAAAAAAACCTTTTAAATACTTTACATGACTGCCGCAGCTACCAATTACCCCTTAGCATGCTGTGGCATATAGTACTATAAGGCACAGCATGCCCTTGTATTCCAGGGCATGCTGTGCCTTATAGTACCCTAAGCGACAGCATACCAAGGGTTAAGTGCATGCTGCCGCAACCATACTGTCCTTCATTACTGTGTAAATCCAAAGAAATGGCATCGGTAACCTAATAAATATGTGCCCTCCGTCCCTATGTATAGTATTAAATGTATCCTCCATTCCTATTTATAACTGTAGATGTCCCCTTCGGTCCTATTTATAATAACAGATACCCCCTATATCCCTAAGTAGAATAGCAGATGTCCCCTGTATTCCTAAGTAGAACAGCAGATGTCCCCTCAATACTTTTCACTAAACATTTAATATCCCCAATAACATGTTATAAAATTTGTTCCGTTTAATATTACTACAATAAAATGCATGGCTACTTTTATAAAAAAAAAAGTTGCAACATATAAATTACAATTCACCCATTTTAAACACCAAATTTGAAATATTTAGGCTTCTCACAATTCTGTAGTCTTTTATGTTGACTGGCGACAATCATCTGGACAGCTGCTATAAGACTTCTTATTGCTTCAGCTGGTGATGTCCTCCTCTTCCTTCTGTGTCCCTCTGGCGAATGACATATGTCATGCCAGGGGACTCATTTATAATCTCGTCCATGGCATGATGATCTGATGATCTGCTATTATAAATAGGACCCGAGGGGAAATCTACAGTAATAAATAGGAACGGAGGACATCTGCTATTATAAATAGGACCTGAGGGGACATCTACAGTTATAAATAGGAACGGAGGACACATTTAATATTATACATAAGGACGGAGGGCACATATTAGTTTCATTATGTTCCAATGCCATTTAGTTTGATGTACACAGTAACAGAGGACAGTATGGTTGCGGCAGCATGGATTTAACCCTTTTCATGCTGTTTCTTAGGGTACTATAAGGCACAGCATGCCCTGCAATACATGGGCATGTTGTGCCTTATAGTACTATATGCAAGCAGCAAGTCAAAATACGTTAAGTAGGCGGGGGTTTGTATTTAAAGTGTACAGTATGGGCGTGCTTAGCTGCGTAAATTCGTGTTGCCCATACGTACGTGTGCGGATCACTGCGGTTACATTGGCAACAGTTAAGGTAGGGTTTGGAGCATATCTTGACAAAATACGCACATTCAAGGGGTGTGCCTAGGGGAGTGTATAGAATATACGCACACGAAAATACGCCACGCGAATAAACGTACGGCAAACGTAGTTCTGGATCTACCCCAATGTTACAGTGAGTTTGGGGAGGTGCACACAACTCTGCACACAGATTAGTGAGGAAACAGGAGAGAGAAATAGTTTAAATCCCTCAGCCAGCTCCCAGCCCCTGCTGCATATATAGAAAACCGGGGACAGCCATCCAGGGTCTGTGCCTAGCTCATTTGCCCTGCATCATACAGGACTATCTTGTGGACACTCTCTGTACATTGTTCCTCTGGAGAGGCCTTTATTCACTTACTTTCTACTGATTATTTTATTGCTTCTGAACTGTTGGAGCTATCTGCACTATAAAATCTTCACTGTTGGCATTCATAGCTGTGCTGCCCCTAGGACTGTATTACATTCAAAATTCTTGCAGCCCACAGCATTCCTAATACCTAGATTTTTTACTACTACTCAACTGCCTCCCTGTGGTCTAATCCGGAACTGCTGTATATTCAATTAGAGGTGCTGCTGCTATAGTTCTGCTTACTCCCCTGGCACAGAGTTAGTGCTTATGCAGGGTGTCAGCCCCTCTAAGGAACTTTGATGGATAGTGGATACTGGCTCCCCATTCTCTGGAGCCCCTTTTGTCTCTGCAAGGATAATGTGAATTTGTAATATGTAATACCTCAGAGTGTGTGCGCCAGCTGGATGCAACCCACATGATACTCTCTTACTAACACTAACTCCATCTGATTGGGCTCAGCCTCTTACCAATGGGGAAGGACAAATGTCAAAACTAGAAGAAAGACAGTGGGTCACAGTGTAATAAAACCCCTCAACAGGACCTCCGGGCATTCCTCCGTACCTATCTGTTCTCTAGTCCTATACTTGTGTTTTACCCAATTTATTGTTGTAACCAGATTGCATACCTGAGTAAGGGTTTAGGCAGATATTCTTCAGGAGAGAGCACTCCCGTTTCACTATTGGCCATGGAGCCTGTTCTGCCTTAGACAGCCAAAAGTATATTCTTCAATGTTCTTTAACTTTTGTTAGCGTTGGTAAATTGTCTGTTCAGATGTTTTCTTGATTGTAATTCATGTGGGTGGGTCCGGTGAGGCTCACGTTTAGCACCATTCTTCATTCTCTGCCGCACATTTTCCCGGGTACGTGGCTCCATTATGCCAGCACCGGCTGCGGTACCTTTATTTTTCCCTTTGTATATGTGTTTTTTCCCTCCTTCACCCCAAACCACAAAGCATGTCCTTCTCATTTCACAGAAAACCCTGCCCCCAAGAGTTAGCTAATGTGTTGATTAATACTAGCCGCGAAAGGTTTCAAGCCCCCTTAATTGATAATGGCTGACCTCCTTAAAGTAGTCTCCATAAATGCCAAAGGGCTGAATATTCTGGAGAAGCGATCTAAGCTGCTACATTATCTTAAGTTGGGGAAAGCAGGAGGAGAAAGCAGACATAGCATTTATACAGGAGACCCATTTTAAACAAGGGACCTCTCTTCCTAGATTGACCAATCCTCATTATTCTCTCTGCTTCACCAATAATAACCCTGAGGGAAAATCCTTAGGAGAGGCAATTCTCTTTTCCAAAAGAATACCAGTACAGGACGCTCAGGCGCCTTCCGGGTAGGGGTATTGTAGCGACCTGTAAGATCTTTGACCAGCCCCTTTCCTTCATAAATCTTTACTCCCCCAATCAGGGCCAGTCCTGATTCTTAAAATCCACCCTTCATGAGGTCACGGAGTGGGCAGAGGGAGTAGTCATCTTAGGTGGAGACCTTAATTGGGCCCTGACGCCTCAGCAGGATACTTCCTCAGGTAGAACATGCCACCTGGAGAGAGATCATCGTACAGTGCTTAAGTTATTTCATGACCATCAGTTGTCCGACACTTGGAGGCTACACCACCCAAATGTCAGAGATTACACCTTTTACTCAGCTCCCTGTGCCTCCTACTCGAGGATACTACCTCTTTATCAGCCACAGACATTTGCATCTCCTACATGAGGCCCATAAAGACCCCTCACATGGTCAGATCACGCTCCCATCTCTATCTCAGTCACCTTGGGGAGACCTAGATTGAAATCCTGGAACTGGGGATTAATGAGACTCTTCTCCAAGATCTCTGATTTCCCTGAACGACCTGCCAGAAACGCCGGCGCCATTAATATGGGAAGCACACAAATGCTTTTTGCTCCTATTACATTGGGTTGTACAATTTACGGGATTCCTCTGATTCTAATTCCCAGATTCATCTTAGAGGCGAGGGGCCGAAAACAGAGCTCCGGCCGCATTGCATTTGTACGTACTGCAATTCCACAGAGCACAATATCTGGAGCTGGAGGTGTTAACTGACTACAACCACAGCATATTTAGGAAGTGCTTGTATCACTGCTGCAGCTGTGTAACTAGAATATATCATCTGTATCCACTACAAGGGCACTTGGACTTTCTGACACGCACAAGAACAGAGGAAACGAGGCTTGGAGACCAGAGACTGGCTACACGGCACGCCGACAGGAGAAATCCACGTGCTGTAGACGCTGATCCACAACCAGGGTAACTATAGATCATTGCGTCACTGAAACCCTGCGGAACATCGAAAGCTTCAAACAGCACTTGTGTTGAAAGAACCCTGGACAGCAGCTTCCATTTGAAAAACCTGAAATCAACAAACTGTGAGCTACCCTATTGAACTGCTTTGAACTAATTAACTAAGTGTTTATTTATAGAGACTACTTCTGAAGTATACCTGCCTATTAATATCCTGATGCATTGGTTCACAGACCTCCAGAAAATAATCTGTCATTTTATCTGGCAGGGCAAAAAACCCAGAGTGAAATTCGAGGTTCTATGTAAACCCAAGGCCTAAGGCGGCCTCCAGCTCCTCCACATTTTCACATGCTACCGAGCCGCATTATTAACTAGAACAATGGAATGGACCCTAAATTTAAATGAAATTTAGGGCGTTGCCATAGTTCCCCCGGGCAACATTTGCCCGGCGCATGCGTAGATCAGCTTTTCAGACGATTTTACGCTTATACCTGCCGTAGTTACTACAGCGGGCGTAGCTCTGGATCAGCCCCTATGTGGAGATGATTAAATGATGGGATATGTTAGTTATCTGTATTCCAGCAGCTTTATTATGAAGGAGGAGATAATCCTACATAGAAACATGAATCACTAAAGATGACTTATTAAATAGATCTTTGGATATAAATGGTTTTATAAGATATAATTCATGAGATGATTTATTCAATTGGCTAACTGTGGTCTGGATTGAGGCTGGTGAATTATTGGTATTATACCGTTATAAAGTTAAGGTGTATATCACATTGAATACACTTTTTACTGGACAATTACCTTTCTGAACGTTATTATTGGGTTATAGAACATATTTTTTCCTGCTGGATACCGTGAGAGGAAACTAATTATTGTGTGCACACATTAACTTTTTACCCCTGCAGGTTGTCTGTATACCGGTGCCTTATTTTTTGGCCAGTTTATGCATGCTACATTTTTTATTAGATTCTATATCGCAATTAAATGTTTAATAAATCAATTTATTTTAATTCTTGTTATCCTGTCAATGGAGGCTACCTATTTATAGGTATATTTCACACAAATGTGATTCAGTTTTGTAATATCTAGTTATCTGCCTCTCATAGCACTTATTTGTTTTATATTTAAATATGTGTCTGATGTTTGAATCACACTTGCGCATAAATACATTGCGTATTTCCATGAAAGTACGCAAAAAACCTTAATGTGAATCAGGTCCAAAGAGAGGAAGATCCTCCTCCATCCAGGGAAGCTTTTTTCTCTCCATCCAAAAGTAAACAACCAGGGTGAATTACAGGTCATGCTAGTTCCCAAACATGGAGTTTAATCTCCTTTGGGTTTAATTCACCCCTCACTCCTTAGAGTGAACAGAAGAAAATGACAATGATTGAAGGTTTTATTCAAATACATGATGTATCCATACATATATACATAGGGCCTGATCCAGACCTACGCTCGCAAGCGATCTTACGCTGGTTGTAAGCATAAAATCGGCAGAAAAAATGCACTGCGCATGTGCAGAGTGACAACTTCCGGTCGTACCAAAGACCTTTTCGTAGCGGCGATTCAGGCGTCCGTATTCTTTGCGTATTTTCCAATTCAGGCGTCCGTATTCTTTGCGTTTTTTCCGACGACAGGGCGTGTTTATATTACGAAGTTAGAACGGACGCTGGAGTTCGGGAATGTAGGCGGGGGGAGCCATTTAAATTGTACAGTATGAGCGTGCTTAGCCCAGTACGATCAGCGCGTCGCTACGAAAATTCGTACTGACGCCAGGAAAAGTTAGGGTAGGGTTCAGCCGGCGTACGGAGGTAAAAGTAAGGGGAGTGTCATGGGAGTGAAAGTTTTTACGCTCCGCTCTCATGCGTAGGTCTGGATCAGGCCCATAATCACTATTGAACAAAAGAGAAAATGCAACAGAAATCTAGGCTAATATTCTTATTAAATACAACTGTACCTTATGGGTTAAATGAGAAAAATGAGTTTGGTTCTTTTTTATAGGATAATTTTCCCTCCATGACTTCATAGGCAGCATACTTTTGTGGAATGATTTTCATGTCTACTATTACTAGTTGTCACCCATTGTGTGATTGTGCCAAATATATTTGAAAATGTATTAGTTATTTAATTCTGAGGAATCTAATGCTAGATATATTATGTTTGTTTGCACTGTTTTTCTTCCTTATTTAAATCATGTAGATATACAATCTGGATTTTTTTGCTTTATATGGATTTATCATATTGCAATACTACTTGAAGGGGATATTTCCTTGCTCATAATGCAAAGCCATTTCCCACTATATAACCCAATTTTAGGTATACTTTGAGAAGATATTAGCCTATTATGTAATATATTTTTTCAATGTAGTGTGCAGTGTCATTTAATGGTATTTCTGTCTGTTATTCTTATCATTAGTACTTACCTGTATTCATGGTGATTGCATATGTCATCCATTTACCTGTTGACACCAGAAATATGTTCCAACTCAAGGATATAAGCATTTGTACACATCATGACTCATTACCATTGTATATAGTTAACTTACCTGTCCTTTTAATTGCAGTTTACACTGATTGGTTGGAGGCTGTATAAATATGCGCGTCCTATGACCAGCTGATCATACCATACATTTGAGAAAGAGTGCAGCGAAACGCTCGTCAGGTGGTCTGTGATGCTGTCCGGTTCTCTCTCTCGGCCTGATTCCTGCTCCACGTGAACCTTCTGTGTATGCCGGCTCCTTCATTCTATACCTCAGTCACGAGGGTAACACAGCTGCTCTCCGGAATGAAGAACCACCGTGAGGTGGCTTATGTTTCATTTTGACATTTTAATTTATTTGAAGGATAGGGTCAGACTGTGACTGCCAACGTATGAACTATATGTGCATTTAATCCTCTCTGCTTTACTGATATGTGGAGTTATGGGATAATATGCTGGCTTGCTTTGTTTGTGGTATTGTGAAGGACAACAGATGTATTTACAAGTAATTGATGGCGTTCATGAGAGAGATTAGTTTTTCTGGACAGACATCTGTATGTAACACTGTTTTGTGAGTTAAGTTGCTACTATAAAAATTTCACTGTAATTTTGATGCAATAATAAAATATTTTTGTAACTTTGTAACCATTTTGGAAATTGTGCATCTGTTTAGATACGGTTCTTTCCTTCTCCCCTCACTTAAGATAATCACTATTGAATCACAGACAAAACCTTCATTGACACATAGCGGTTGTTTCTTTTTTTTTTGTTTTGATAAATTACAATATGTGATTAAAAGCAGGTGTACACAATAAAAAACTCAGTTGTGGCCAAATAAAAAAAAAATACAAATATTCTTAAAAGAATCATGAAATCAGGGTTGCTTACTCTCGGAATATCCGTGAGTCTCCTGAAATTTGGGCAGTTCTCCCAGTATCCCGGGAGAGCCGGCAAAGCTCCCGCAAGCCCCGACCAGCTATTAATATCTGTGTTAATCCCTAGAGTTACTAGGGATGGGCGGGGGCTTTTTGATGTCATCAAGCCCCATCCATCCTATGTAACGCTAGAGATTACATGAATGATTGTCAGGGGGCGGTGCTTAATGGCACAATTTGCATAAACTGCATCATTAAGCCCCGCCCCCTTACAGCAATCTTTGGCTTCCCTCCGGGTTTTCCTGGAGGGAAGCTTTAAAAATTTGGCAATCCAGCATGAAATGCATCGTCTTCAGATGGATGTTAAACTGATTTATAGGACCTGATCCAGACCAAAATGGAAAAATAAACAAATTGGGGGCGATATGGGGTTAGAGAGTAAGGGCAAATTAGGTGAAAGTGTGGACCTGGGAACAACCATGTTGAACTACTAGGGAAGACAAATTTAAACTGTGAAAACAAAATTAGAGTGTAGAAGTGCATTTTCATAGTTTAACTCTAATATATAGGTTACTTATCAAACTTTACAGTATGTGAGTTCTATGTGCAAAAGTAAAATATTTTCCCTGCATGCAAAATGATTTCAGTTAATTTACACCCCTCATATTTGCAACATGCATCTGATTTGATCTTAAAAAATGTGTTTGTGCAGCCCTATCCTGTACATCTGAACACAAATAATGGGTGCCCCCTACGGTATCTAGATGCAACTGCATTGCTGGATTTCCATGGTTGCATAAATGAAAGTACAGTCAAGCATAATGCAGCTACTTTCACAGATACCTTTCCATACACCAACGATTAAAACATGCGCAGGGTACTACACTGTAATGTATAGTGGAAATGGTGGTTAATTATGATTTGTGCAAGCAAAGGTACTAAAAGTACAGTGTTCAATAAAATATATTAAAAATAAAAAACTGAAAATTAGTATAAGCACAATAATGCCATCTTATAGGCAATGGCTCTAATAGGTATGTACCTTATGTGCCTAGTGAGATATCCACCATAGCCAAAGCAGATCATAAATGTAGTATAGCTGATAAACTTTAGATATTGTTTATATTAAAAGAGAAAGTCATATCACTGTTCAGATGGCACACAAACCCTAATTATTTCTTTGTTCACTCCCCTTGGTTTATTGGTCAAGATGGTAAAGAAACCCACAATCTACAAGAACATTCTGTGACCATGCTACTAATTGAGGTTCCTTCTCTAGTTATTGGCCAATTTGTTAAGTATCAGTCATTCTGCATAACAGACTCTCAACCACATTGCAGGTCTTCAAGCTTTCACTCAAAATGCATCTGTTCAGGCTAGCCTACCTCTCTTCCACTTAACATCCTCACTGCATCCTACATCTATTCCCTTTCTTACCCCTTCCTCCCCCCTCTTCTCCGCTCATGCCAGCAGTCCACTTCCTTCCCCCTCCTTATGTCTTTTGTAAGTTCATCCCTCCCACTTAGTGTGTTATCTCATGTGGGCAGAGTCCTTCATCCTAGTGTTGTTCCCTCCTCCACCACTCCCTCCTCACTTCATACCCCCTTGTCCTCCTCTGCTACCCTTTAACCCCATCCCCACCTGGTGGCTCCCTCTCAACCTCTCACTGTGCTCTATCCCCTCTTCCCTGATCTACTAAGCTTGACACCTTGCATTTTGCCTTGTGTTCTGTGCTTGCTTCAGTTTATTGTATTTTTATGATATTTTTATATTTAGATTATATTTTATTATGTACTATGCTGTCCATCCCTGCCCTGTATGTCTGTACTGTATTTTGATTTATTTTTTTGTATGGCGTTGTGGACACCTTGTGGCGCCTTATAAATAAACCATAATAATAATAAAATAATGCTTCCACCCTTACAAGTAATAGAGCCATCTGGTCTTATCAAGTAGATCTCATGAGGTGATTCTAGTATTTGATTCCCTACCTTTTTAACAAAATCTAATGCCAACTTTAACCTAATAAGGACATAAGCACTTCTATGGAGAAAAGAGCGTGTCATTATTTTTAATAGGAGCTTGGCTGAAAAAAACGATCATTGAAAACCCAAGCAAAGCGAACTATACAAGTGTTGTTATGTGTTTCAACCAGTATTTGAAGAGATTGACACATGGATAATACCTCTAAAGGCAGTGGTCCCCACCAGTCTGTTGCTTATTTGTAATATTGTAAGATTACACTGGTTGACAATGATTTTGTCACAGGGCTTCTCATGTGCTTTTATAGGTGTACTTACTGTGCTGACTTCAAGAGTGTTCACATATTCTTCCTATTACCCATAGTTTTGAAACCATGCCCACTTCAAGATTGTTATGTGACCTGTTTATAAAGTTTTTATGGAGGCTTTTATTGGCAGGTTCTGGTGGCATGATCAAGTGAGTCTGGCAGTACAAAGGTTAAACTTCAAATTCCACCAGTTTTAAGAACTGAGGGAGCAACAAACACTGCACTAAGCCTCTCTGCATGGTTGAACAATGCCTGGAAGCTGTGTTAACTCCCCAGGTTCATTTGCTACATCTTTCGTGAAGCAACATTTAAACAGCAGAAACACTGTTTGACTCTACTCCTGAAGCAGTGCTATGAGCTCTACTTTGGATTCAAAGTTGATGGCCGAAACAAATACTGGGCTCCTCATGTTTGCTGCATCATCTGCCTCAGATTCCTTACAGGTTGGTCACAGGGTACTCGGCACATGAAGTTTGCTGTTCCAATGATCAAGTGGAAACCAAAGGACCATTGCACAGACTGCTACTTTTGCCTGACAGATTAATATCCCCTAAAAAATTGCCAAAAATGGCAATTTCATAGAATTCGAGCTTAGTAAATTTACTAATTTTACTGTGCCTTTTAATACCATAAACTGCAGCATGCCAAGAGTTAATGGCGTGCCGCTGCATACTGTAAATCATGTCACTAGTCACATCTGTTCCCCCTGTCACAAATAATGTCTCATCTGGTCCCTGTTTAATAAATGCCTCATCTGGTCCCTGTTTTATAAATAAATGCCTCATCTGGTCCCCGTTTATTAAATAAATGCCTCATCTGGTCCCCCATGTATCCAAAACAATAATCATCTGGTCCCCCATGTCACCAAAATAATAATCATCTTGTCCCCCATATCACTAAAATAATAATCAACTGGTCCCTCATGTATTTTAATAAATGACAATGTCCTCCGGTTCCTTATTTAAAGTTAAGCTGCCCACCGTTACTTTAATGTTTTTTATTTAAGGTTGCAAAAATATTTCCAGTGGTTATTTTAATTTAAGTATTTTCAATGTTTAAAAAGTTATAGAATACTTACAGTTAGGTGTCTTCTTTCTTGACCGGTGACAGACCGGCTTCTTCTCCGTCTGGTCCAGGTGCAATGCTCCTTCCTCCTGGCTGTCTCTCCAGCTAATGACTCCTGTCACTAATTAACCTTATATATACCCTCCTGTACAGACAGGTTTAAAATCTAACTCTCCGGCAAACTACAACAATATCCGCCGATTTTTACTGGCGACATAACTCACCCCTTAGTAAATCTGGCCCCAAGTATGCTGACGGACTACTGTTGGACACTTAAAAGAGCTGTCCTGAGATAATTCACAGTAGAAAATCATGTCCCATTTCTTAAATCATTTTTTTAATCCTGCTCTAATCCAACCTTCTTCATCTCCTCTTTTACCTCAATTCCTGGTTCATTGAAATGCACAGAATTGCACTGTCAATACCTCACTTTAAACCTTTCCTGAGGCAGAACTAGAGAGTTGTGGGCTCAGGTGCAAAAAATATGCTTTGGCCCTCATGATATCCCATATTTTATTTTACAGATAGACGGTATAGCCTGTTACTGGCTTATGGCAGTGTTGCTGAGGCATTTTCTTTCCTTTGTTTCTGTGGCTAGCAGATTAACCCCTGCCTTTTATGCACCTGTTTGCATTTACCTATAAATTTATTGAGCAACTTGCATTCTGTGTTTGTACTGTTTGGGAGCATGTCTGGGACAGCTGAGAGGGGGTGTTGTTCCACAGCAGCTTTTTTGGAGACATTAAGGGGTGTCTTCTGAGGTAAGTTTGGCTCTCAATTTAAAAACATTTATATATGACTCAACATTGGGACTCTCATTGTTAGACTTAGGACCACCATATGCAGAAAGGCCTTGACGGTGGCTGGTGACTTCTCATATATTTGTGCAATGATAAGCCTTGTAGTTCTCTCAGCACAGCGATAAGCCTTGTAGTTCTATCAGCACAGCATGGCTAAGGCTTTCAAGCATGCTGCGCTTGGCTTTTACACACAGAAAAACACATGTCAAATAGATTGACATGTGTTTTTCAGTTTATGTGTGAGGCGCTTTCACTGCCAGCAATCTAAAGGCGATTTAGACAAATCGCCTTTAGTGAATCTGGTGATCTGTATTTTTTGCATGCCAAACATCTGGATGATTTTTGTTCCACAATGTTTGGCGAGTTGAATTTGCTAAAGTCTAAAGTTCCGGGACTTTGCCTTTAGTGAATACGGTGATGGCTAACTCCTGGGAGTTGAGGCGATTTGGCCAAACTCGAGCTTGTTAAATATACTCCTAAGTGTGGCAACTGGCTGCCTCTCTGCTATGTGGAAAGGATACCGGCATCAGACTTTTCAACCAACTGCCGGCCACACCTCCTGTACTTTGCCTTGGAGCTAATGAAAATCCCCTACTGTGGGAAACACGTAAGGTCTGGCATAATACAAATGCAAATACCACTTTTTAATTAACCAGAGGCTTTTTTTTGGAGTTGTCCAGTCATAAGAAGCTTTTGGTTAAGGGTTTGTCAGTTTGCTGAGGAAAATCTTGTCAATTACATCCCTTTCACTCCTGAATTGGCTATATTTGGGATGGTCTCTGACGGTCAAAGAGTGTGTAGAGGGGGATAAAACAACTTCTCGTAGTTAGTGCTGCTGCTTGTAAATCAATTTTACACCTGTTGCTGAATCGTGCTAACCTCCAATCTTATTTTTAAAGATAAATTCTTTTATGCCTTTAGGATGGAGTGGATTAAGGCCAGACGCGTTGGAACGGGGGGTGGGGGGTAGGAAGGGGCATCTCGCCCAGGACCGCTGACAGAGGGAGGCAACGGGAACCCTTGTAAACTGGGGGATGCGGCGCCAGGCCTATCATCCCCTGCTATGAAGACTGCAGTGTGACACTAGCGTTATCTAGAGCATAGAGGGAGCACCACCAAGGAGCACAGCAGGAGGATGAAGGTAAGGTATGTAAAGGAGGGGGATTATTGGGACTCTGGGAGGCTGAGGGGAGACATGAGGGAATTATTTGGAGACTGAGGGGAGACATGAGGGGGATTATTTGGAGGCTGAGGGGAGACATGAGGGGGATTATTTGGAGGCTGAGGG
>WWET01002068.1:42097-61044 GCA_011038615.1 Limnodynastes dumerilii
ATAGCAAATTGAATAAAACAAAAAGTGTTACGTGAATGAGTTACAATCAAATAAATCCACTGACTAATTTTGGGCGCATTCCAGAGACCCCTCAGCAATAAAGATATTTATAGCTGTGCACCCATACATATAGTAGAAGCGTGAGCAGACATGGTCAAAGGGACTAGCAAATGAGTAAAATGGTCTGTCAGACTCAATGGGCTTGATCCAGACCTACGCTGTTGTGCGTAGCGTATTATCGCCGAACGTACCACCGATGCACGGCAATAGGTACTCCCCTTGCTCGTACCTAGTTTAGCTTCCATACGCTCGGCAAACCTTACCCTAACTTTTGTGTTCGTTCCCGCGGCCGTCTGTACGTTCATTGCGTATAACCGACGCTTAGCACGCCCATAATGTACAATTTAAATGGCTCCCCCCGCCTACATTCCTTAACTCCATCATCCGTACTAACTTCGTACTATAAACACGCCCCGTCATCGGAAAATCGCAAACAATACGGACGCCAGAATTGTCGCTACGAAAAGGTCTTTGGTACGACCGGAAGTTGTCACTATGCACATGCGTGGTGCGTTTTTTCTGCCGAATTTACGCTCATAGAGAAAGGAATGAGCAAGTGATATCAACGTTTTAGGTATTGTACCAAAATTTAATGTACACAATTTATTAAAATAAAACATTATGTGCCTAAGCACAGTAAACCAAATTAAAAGCAATAAGTAAAGGTATAAAAGTCCACTTGTCAAAGTATAGTTTTGTTCCTAGATAGTAGAAGCAGATATATATTACTGCAGTCCACAGGTTTAGAGTCTGGATACCCTTTTGAGTGAATTAGCAATGCCCGTGTATACAGCAATGAAGGGATTCGACAGATTGTTGCAATATAGAAGATGGTGTTAGATTATCAGACAATATAACAGTCTTTGATATCAAAGGGGTAATATTTCTGAAGGCTCTTGCATACAATAATTTGTTTAAACCTCTATAGATAGCTCAGCAAATGATGACTTGTTAATCAAGTGCCGTGATATATGTTCAAGTCTCACATGAAAGTGTATAGTGACATACTTTGTAATTGCACAGCAAATTAGGTGGAGTAAAACGTTCGCTATGTAGTTGTTCCAATCGAGTAATAAATTTAATAAATTGTGTACATTAAATTTTGGTACAATACCTAAAACGTTGATATCACTTGCTCATTCCTTTCTCTCTAGTCACCATACAGGTTCTAGGATTTAAGCGAGGTGTATTGCTATTTATGTTTGTCTTTTTATGGGATACACCCAACCCATTCTTTCACCTGCGATTATCCTATCCCTGCATGGTTTTTTCTTGTTAAATATTTTAACTTATTTGTTTATTTGGGTTTATCTGCCTATATTGTGCTAGCGCTCATCATTATATATTTTCTTGTCAATTTACGCTTATGATCAGCGTTAGCTCGCATGCGAGCGTAGGTCTGGATCAGGCCCAATGTATGTATTCATCCTTTGTGACTGAAGGGATGTCTAGTAATGTGCAGGACAGTTGGATACCCAGCACAGTAAGGTCATAAGTGGAACATATACAGCACATATTTAAAGAAAAATAGCATTTTCTGATCAGGTGTGTATTCGAAATGTAAAAAAAAGGAGCTTGTTTAATCATTTTTACATCACAGATGACATTAACATGGGTTTTAACACTTAATCACAAAGTACAGTCGCATGTGTCAAGTCCATCAAATGATATCATAGTGTTATGGTGGATACATAGGTCTACAAAATCATGAAGAATGTACACACAGCCCAGGTACCGGGCCAAGGTCCCAGCAACGCTGTGTCATTTTAACAGGCAGCTTAAGACCCAAAGACAAAAATGTAGCAACTCCTCCTACGCTATGCTCAGAGTGTGAGTTTCTGGCTTTACAGAACCTGCCTCCACTCACCCCCTCAGTCACAGAACCAACCTAAATAAAGGCTTAAATTCTGTGCACTGCAGCATAGATTGCATAGCACCTTCCCTGTTGTAAATGTTTTTACAAATTCATTGAGTCACACAGCCGTCCAGCCAATAGAAGAGGTTACTGAAAGGTAAGCGGTGCACACCACTTAACACGCCATTTCCATGTTGGAGATAGCAGCGCTATGTGTTGTCACCTTAAAGTGTTAGATACAGCTATGACGTCAGCACTAGGCTGAGCAACTGAGCATGTGAATTAAGTTACTGTCCTTTAAATTGCAATATAAAACCCTGCACTGAGGTCCAGAGCTCAGATTCCAGTCAGAGATTCTGTCAGTGTGTGTGTTCAGTCACATCTGAGCACGAATGATCCTTCATGCCATACTTACGTGCTTTATTGGGGTGTTTTGGTATGTTTAATTCACATGTGCAAGTAGATGGGACATTTGAATGGGAGGTATAAAACTGCACATGGCGTAAAGGACAAAGTAGCAAGCTCTCTGCTGCTACATCTCCAAATGCGCTCTGCAAGTGCAGGATTGTGTAAATTGTTTAAAAAGGATACAACCGGCAATAAACAGAATGAAAGCTTCAGTTATAACAATGGAAAAATGGAATGGAAAATTCACATAAAAATATTTAAAAAAATTAGGCAACAACCACACAATAAACTAGCAGCAATTCCATATCTTTTTTTATTTATTTGGGTGGACAACAAGCAAGTTGACGGGTACTAAATTAGCTTTTGAATGATTGCCCCACTGACTGAGACATGGGGGCTGATTGCACTTTCACCTTTTTTTAGGTGCAGGTGTAGACCTGAGCAATACCATGTTGAATTGCAAGGGGAGGCAGCTTTAAATTGTAAAACCAGAAATAAAATTAGGAGGTGAAGTTTTTTAGCTCAACTCTAATTTATAGAATAAACATAAAACTATGCAGTATTTTAGTTCTACGTGTAAAAGTAATGTATTTTCCCTAAATGCAAAATTTTTTAAATTAATTAACATCCCTTACTTTGAAAAATGGTTTAGCTGAGCTGTACACTTCCACCTAAAAAAAGGTGTAAGTGTATCTCTGAATCAGCCCCACGACCTGCAAAAGATGCCAATTTTCTTATGTAAAGTCACCTTTGTTACGTCTGTGTTCTGACCAGGATCTAGTATTCTTGCCTTGGCAGGCCTTCACTGTACATTGACTACATGCCTCCATCACCTGCCTCCTATACTATGACCCTTAGTTATTAGAAGCTGTTTGTTTTTCTTTAGTGAAAATATAGCAATAATAGAAGTGAATGGAGATTTATAGCTTTTCAATTAAAATAGTGGAGAAGTGACGGTATTGCATAGCCCCGTAAACCCCTCAATTCAAGCCCTGCATTATATATCCTGTTATATTTTACAGAAACCAATGTTCCTGTGTTTGTAATAAATCAACAACCTGGTAAAAAGTTTTACTCACTTAGGACATGATTCACAGTTAGGAGTATACTGTATTTCGTACTTTAGCCACCACTGCGGAGGTTAGCATACGGAATGAATGATCCACAACCCCGCATGTAGGAGTGCAGGGTAATCCCCCTGCACTCTTACGTATGGATTGGGGACCTGCCACCAGGACTTTAAGTATTCCACATGTATCTCCTAGTGTGCGGAATCCTGCATTGTACATAAGGGCTTAGCCAAGTCCTTACTGTGCCATTTAAATGCCTATGTCCACTCCCCCTGTTTATCTGGTACGGAAGTCTTCCCGAGTTATTAATTAGAACCTGGCCCTTATCCTCCAGTGCATCTGCCACTGTTATTACTTTGCTATTGAACGTATTATAATAACAACCTCCAAACTTTATTTATTACTCGTTATTTAACTGGTTATAAAACTATAGCCAACCCACTGTTTCAGCATTCCAGACTACTATTATATCATGTCATACATGAGGGATCTATTGGGGTAGATAAGAAGTCTGGAGATGGCAAACTATGTGAAGTATATATATATTAGAGTCTAAGATTATGCATATTATACTATATGTGGCTTATATTAGGGTTTGGGAATGGCATGCTACATACAGTATATAGTGTGACATTCCCATACACCTAATATACCCCACATATATTATGTTACGTGTGATTTCAAGACCCATAATTTACCCCACATGCACTTTATGTCATGTACAATTCAGACATCCAATACACCTGTAATGTATATAATGAAAACTATATATATATATCTCTAGACCATGTGTTCACAACCATTGTTATATGCACTATGTCTGATTGTATGTGGGGTAAGCAGGTTTAAAAGGAATATCCAGAAGTATTTATATTTTAAACATAAGGCTCTAAATTTCCAAATGCAGCGCCTGTGTAACTCTTGGCCTGGTATATTATTATATGCTAAGGAGGCAACCTCACAACCAATGAACATATACAGATAAGACAAATTAAGGGTGATATTCAGTTTACTCTGTACATGGCAGACCCTCTAACTGTACCTATTTAGCAGATACAGTACCGTTTCTTAATGGTCTGCACCTGCTAAAAGGGCTCCCGTGCCGGATTCTGACCCAGTAGTTCCCACCCCCTATACTCACCTTTTAGTCCTACAACTCTGCTAAGGTGACCAGACCCTCTCCTGTGAATTCTTAGCTCATATAATAAGGTGTAAAATGAGATTTTACAGATTATGATACAAGCAAATGAGAGCAGATTAAAGCCCCGTCCCTTCATGGGACAAGCCACGCCCCCAGGCTGCCACCAGGACTTTAAGTATTCCACATGTATATCCTAGTGTGCGAAATCCTGCATTGTACATAAGGGCTTAGCCAAGTCCTTACTGTGCCATTTAAATGCCTATGTCCACTCCCCCTGTTTATCTGGTACGGAAGTCTTCCAAAGTTATTAACCTTATCCTCCAGTGCATCTGCCACTGTTAATACTTTGCTTTTGAATGTATTATAATAACAACCTCCACTGAAACAACCCACTGTTTCAGCATTCCAGACTACTAATATATCATGTCATACATGAGGGATCTATTGGGGTAGATTAGGAGTCTGGAGATGGCAAATTATGTGAAGTATATATATTAGAGTCTAAGATGATGCATACTATACTATATGTGAAGAATGGGTTGTGGGCACTCAAGAGTGTCTATCAGCGCTCTGGGAAGGTCTGGGTTAATAGTGAGTAAATAGCAGCTACTCTTAGTAATACTCCCCCACAGGCAGCTATCCTGGGATGACTAGTCCCACAATGAAAAAAATAGGAAAAAAGAAAAGCGCCTTAGGGTAAATATAAAAGAGTAGAAATTTATTAATACACCTGAAAAAGGTAACAATAGATTATTTTACACTAAAATATAACAATACAGAATCTGACAAAAAAAAGTAGGGATGGAAGCCAGGGCTCATAGGTACCTTATGGCAAAAAAATCAATAGTCCATTGATGAAGCAAAAAGAACACTGAGCTCAGAATTATAGAAAATGTAATAAGGAACGTTCCCAAACCTAATCGGAGAAACGCGTAAGAGCCTGCTCTCTCCCAGATCTGACACTACAGCCAGGATCAGATACCGATTATCCTAGACAGAGGAACTTTTTACTGCACCCCAGCTGCTTCTTATGCTTCAGGTGTATTAATAAATTTCTACTCTTTTATATTTACCCCAAGGCGCTTTTCTTCTTTTTCCTATACTATATGTGGCTTATATTAGGGTTTGGGAATGGCATGCTACATACAGTATATAGTGTGACATTCCCATACACCTAATATACCCCACATATATTATGTTACGTGTGATTTCAAGACCCATAATTTACCCCACATGCACTTTATGTCATGTACAATTCAGACATCCAATACACCTGTAATGTATATAATGAAAACTATATATATATATCTCTAGACCATGTGTTCACAACCATTGTTATATGCACTATGTCTGATTGTATGTGGGGTAAGCAGGTTTAAAAGGAATATCCAGAAGTATTTATATTTTAAACATAAGGCTCTAAATTTCCAAATGCAGCGCCTGTGTAACTCTTGGCCTGGTATATTATTATATGCTAAGGAGGCAACCTCACAACCAATGAACATATACAGATAAGACAAATTAAGGGTGATATTCAGTTTACTCTGTACATGGCAGACCCTCTAACTGTACCTTAAGGGTGATATTCAGTTTACTCTGTACATGGCAGACCCTCTAACTGTACCTATTTAGCAGATACAGTACCGTTTCTTAATGGTCTGCACCTGCTAAAAGGGCTCCCGTGCCGGATTCTGACCCAGTAGTTCCCACCCCCTATACTCACCTTTTAGTCCTACAACTCTGCTAAGGTGACCAGACCCTCTCCTGTGAATTCTTAGCTCATATAATAAGGTGTAAAATGAGTGCAGTTAAAGCCCTGTCCCTTCATGGGACAAGCCACGTCCAATTCACAGACACCCCTACAGGTGTACCTATTTTCTATTAAAAAAATGTTGAAGGGTATGACATGGACATTATTGAACTATGCGCTAATGACAGCCTGCATAAAAAATCAGCCAGCTCCCCTATTGGCCTTAAAAGCATCTAACTTCTACAGTTCTTAGAATAGATATAATTTGTCATTATGCATAATGCATAATGCATTATGCATTAAAGAGCACAAGCTTAACATTGTATTTATAACATAAACTATTAAAGATTAACATTTTTCTAAATGGACTATAGACCATAACTTGTTATAGTACACCCTCTAGTGGCCACACATTATACTATTTAGCTAAGTAAGTTAAATATATACACACAGGACAGAATAGGACAGGATTCAAGCACAGTGGCAGCGAAGATCTGATGCCAGATTGCAAGAACTACTGTTCGTGCCCATCTTGAGGACCTTGCACTGATGCCAGATTGCAAGAACTACTGTTCGTGCCCATCTTGAGGACCTTGCACAGAATGCACCACAGAGAAGCATAAGAGCATAATATAGAAACATTAGAAGTAAATAGAGATTAATAGCTTTTCAATTAAATCCGTGGGAGAAGTGGGTATAGCATACCCCCCATATACTCCCTCCCTTCGAGCCCCTTTTTCTAGCGTTACCGCCTCACAACTTGTCCCGAGCGATCAGACTCTTGGGACAAGTTGTGAAGCGGTGACGCTAAAAAAAGGTGCTGGAACGCCGTTCCGGTGCGTCCGATGACAAAAAAAGCAGTGTGTATGTATGTATGTATGTGGGGAGAGAGAGAGAGAGAGAGAGAGAGAGAGAAGCGCTACATCGTACCTCTGGATCAGGCCCTAAGTGAGAGGGAAGAACTTACAGAAGACATAAGGAGGGGGAAGGAAGTGGACTGCTGGTGTGAGCGGAGGAGAGGGGGAAGGAATAGAAGGGATAGTAGAAGGATGCAGGGCCATATGCAGAGGTCCGATAGATCATAGTTAGAGCATAGTTTTCCGATATGCTCTACTGCGCATGCGCAGTAATTCTGTAACGTATTCTACGTTATTTGTTGCAATGTAGATTGCTTATACGCGGTCTTTAAGACTGCGTATAAGCAATCTACTTTGCAACAAGTAACATAGATCACGTTACAGAATTACTGCGCATGCATAGTACAGCATATTGGAAAACTTTGCAATGCGGCCGGAGCTCTGCATACAGCCCGCAGTGAGGATGTTAAGTGGAGGAGGGGTAGGCTAGTCTGAACAGATGCGTTTTGAGTAATTGCTTGAAGACCTGCAATGTGAGAGAGTCTGACTGAAGAAGGGTGGTCATTCCAGTGCAGCATGGGAGAAGTCCTGGACACGGGTGTGAAATGTGGTGATCAGTAGGGAGGTCAGACAGCAGTGATTAGCACAATGGAGAAGGCGGGAAAGGGTGTGCATGTTAATGAGGGAAGAGAGGTAGGGAGCAGTGGATGAGGAGATGGCCTTAAAGGTGAGGGTAAGGAGTTTAAAGAAAGGTCTGAAGTGGACAGGAAGCCAGTGGAGGGTTTGACATAAAGGAGAGGCTGAGGTAGAGCAGCGTGAGAGGAAGATGAGACTGGAAGCAGCATCGAGTATAGATTGAAGGGGGCAAGATGGGTGAGCGGGAGACCAACAAAGAGAAGCCACCGTAAAGACCAGAAAGGTGGGAAGAATAGATCTCCTGACCTACATGAAACACGAGTCAAACCAACCCTTCATAAGAAAATTCAACAGTTCTGAAAAACTTATAAAAGAAACTTTGAAAAAACACTGGGACATTCTACTGATGGACTCCATTACACAGCAAATAATTCTAGAAAAAACAAAGGTAATTTTTAGAAAAGCCAGAACCATGTAGAAGATCCTAGCCCCCAGTAATTAGAAAACAATACAAACTACACAGAAAGAATGGTATGGTCAAAATAGGATCATATAAATGTAGACACTGTGTCACATGCAAGGATATGCGTAACCAGGTGTAATCATTCCCAAACTATGACGGAGCCAAGGAGCCAAGGAGTTCAAGATTAAGCAGTTTATTGACTGTACCAGTACCTCAATCATATATATGCTGGAATGCCATGTGGCCTTCAGTATATCAGAAGAACTGAGAGGATGGCAAAAATAAGAATCCGGGAGCATGTCCGCAATATCAAAAACAAAGTAATTTATCATACAGGACCGGATTCACAGCTAAGAAGCTGATGCTTCTTAGGTGTGAATCACGCTTTAACGCATGATCCAGGTCCCAAGTGGACCAGCTAGTTAAATCATTGCCACCCACATGCATGATTAACACTGTGGGTGTCTCAAAAACTGGCAGAGCCCGAAAAACTAGATGTATAAAGAGCTCCCATTTTAATCCCCTAAATCCCATCCAAAAAATATTCCACCCCTTCATAGAGGTATCGGCCCATCTGGAGGAAGCAGACCTACCCGCCCAATACACAAAAGAGTGTCCGACAATCCACGCCTGTCTGTCGTGGCACCCTCGATCTGTAACAAGAAAACGGCCTGTAGGCCAAACAATGAAAAACTGATAAGACACACTCCCACTGAAATGTAACTATAATTATCCATTTTTAAGCCATAGAAAACAAACAAAATTTAATTTACAGAACCTATTTATCCATTCTTATTACTAACCTCATTTCCCGTTAACTATTAACTGAATTTACTTTATTTTTATTCTATTCTATTATATCTTAATATTTTATTTGATTGATTGATTGATTGATTTTTGAAGCTCAAGCGTGCGCACCATAAAATACCCTATCTTACTTACCAAAATCTAATTCTAACCTTTTAACCTACTAACGCTATCCCTCAATTCACCAAAATCTAAATGAGTCCACACCACAACATGACTAGTTAAACCATTGCTTATGCAAACACATGCTTAAATACCCCCTAATGACTAACCACTCTGAGGGAAAAAAGGGGGAAGGAAAGGGAACAACCTGGCCTTGAACAACGTTAACGAAGGTGAACAACTTCCTAAACCTACAAGCCCACCCTTGCTAAAGAGGGAGGATTAAAATGGAAGAAAAAATCCCCGTGCCGCAGCAGCTACTCCTAGCAGTGATTCAAGCTTAGTCATCCCTTTTCGACTGGTTAAGACTTAACTCTAATATATTTCCTAAAGGTGCCGGACTTCCACCTCCCCAGGACTTGAATAGGGGCACGAGATTGCCCCTCCAAGGCGGGAGAAGTGGTAGCACCAATACAAAAAGAATGGGTACTGTACAAGGCGGCATCCAATCTGATACTTCTTAAGCATATCTTAAACACAAAAGAGAACTGCAATTTGGTTAACAGGTCTCCACTAATGTGGGCCAACCAATTGTTACCCTTAACCCCCCCCCCCAAATCTAGATAGCACCTAGCTAAACACTCTGGGCAAATGTTGGTGTTGTCAATAGCAGTCATAAAAATCCAAGCCCCTTTCACAGTTGATCCGTTTTGGATCGATGAATTTTGCATGCAACTGAGTTTTCCTTTATAACCAAATTGAGTGTTAGCATACCCAAGTTTGCCGCTAGCTTGCCCGAGACCACCAACTCACTGACCCGGAAGGCTCTAAAATAGACCCATGAAAAGGCGACCCTGAACAAGCCAGCCTCAAACCCAGATGTAGTTACACTAGGCACCACCTCCAACAATTTACTGAGGATGTCCCTATCTAGCGCTGGCGCAAATCCTCACTAGGAGGCTGACTGCGGCCCCAGCCTTTTGTCACTTTCTTAACCATAGCTTGCTTAGTGAAGTCCATTCCTCCATTAAGCACCGAGAAATGGGCTAGACCAGCCAAATAAGATGACATCCTGGCCTTTGACAATCCTCTCTATTCTTGCCAAATCCAACTTAACAGTATCGGGCATACCTTGCAGGACTTTTTCCCCCCCGTACTGAACCCATTCTGCCCATGCATGCTTGTACACCCGAAGAGTTAGCCAATGCCTCTAGGCCGGCTTCAACATCTGCCAAAGATGCAAAGGACATGACAAACCAGCCGTCCGAGCCTGTGGCACCAGCAACCCGAACCTCCGCCAATCAAAGCAGGATGGCCGAGATCCTGCGCGAGATTTCCAGTGAGAACCGTAAGCAGCAGGGAAAGACGACGGCGCGGCCTCTTCTCTCAAGCGATCCGGAGCTGACCGCTGGCACGCTGGTCACTGGGAGGCCATGCCGCAAGGAGAAGAACGGTAATGGGGAAGCAAAGCATGAGATGAGCCGCAGACCGCCGCGCTGCCCGCACAAAAACCACTAACACGACTAACGCTACTCAGAGAGAGTGATAGGACACAATAGACAATAGAGACAGCAGAATCAAGTAAGAAGAGAAAAAGAGATTAGAGAAGAGGTGAATAAAGATAAGCAAAGAAAGGAACAGCAAATCTAAGACACCACACAATATACTCAGCCTTCCTCAGCAGATATCTTGACGAGCAGGAGGAAGCCCCTCCTCTGCATATCCTTATAATTAGCTACCAAACCACCCCCATTTTTCTAACAACCCAATCCTAAACCAAAATAAACTACCTCACTAACTTCCTATCCACCCAGTCCTACCTACCCCCCTTCCAACTGTTAACCCCTGCCTGCCCTGGTGCTAAAATCGGTCCCTGCCTGACTCATCAATCTGCACAAAATGTCTGTCCACCTGCCCCTGTTGAGAATATGGGGGTTCATTTCACTAAATGTTCAACAATGATGCTGAAGCAAACCTGAAAAGCAGATGTAGAAGTACTAGAAGCTGCCAAGCACATTCAGGCAAGACTTCCAATCAATATTCATTTGTAGAAATCTGTGGCTGCATTAATTCTATTGACTATCCTTTTACAAGACAAACCATAACTTACTAACATCTCTATGCTTAAGAAGTTCATCGGAGACATGGGATATATGGACACCCAGTATCAAGTTATTCATTCATAGTACTGGAAGAATACAGTTGATAAGCATGCTGAGACACTTTGGATAGCAGTATACAATTTTAAAGATAGCTGTAATGAAAAGGTGTTTCAAAAGCTGGCATTATGTGTAATGTCCCTCTTAGGCATGCCAACAGCAATGTTGATGTGAAATGGTTGTTTTCAAAAATGAACATTGTGAAATCCAAGCTCGTGAACCGGATGAATCTGAGCACTTTATGTGATATTGTTTATTTTTGGTACTTTTTTTACATCTTATGTGTTGCAAGGATTATTGTCCAAGTTCCATTATAATTTTGCAATTTATTACAGAAATGTGCCACACTGAAGCATCATTGGACAAAGATTAAAAATGGTGATAAACTTACTTTAATTCACTTTTCAGTTTAATGCATGTATAATATGCACTTTACTTTAGTTCAATTCATAGTATGCCAAGGCTTTGCATAATCTTGTGTTGCACCTGACTTCACATAGTGCATATTTTCTCTGTTCCTCTGTTATTTTTCCTCAGAAGATAATTTTATTAATATTTTCATGTAACAGTGTTACATTCCTTCATGTAATCTTCTATTGTGTCAAAGGGCCTGATCCAGAGCTACGATGTTNGGGCGTGTTCAGGGTGGTATGGTATATACTTTTTTTCTGTATAGGAGCGACTTAGTGCTGTAAACCTGCTAGGCATGCATCCGTAGAGGCATAGACATGCCTAGCAAGTAGATGAATGAATCTTAACACTTTGATACATTAAGCAGTGAATATCATCACTCACCTTTTGCATCTAGATATGTTTTTGATCCCTCTGCACTTGTATGCAAACCACCTTGTGTTCCAAACACAGGAAGCATGTCCATGCTAGCTTGTGTTCCAAACACATGAAATCTGTAGTTCCAAATGCAAGATATGATGCCATCAATTACAGTCTGGCCTGCACTATAAAACAATCTCCTTTCAAGCAGGACATTGCTATCTGTTTGGACCATGGATTTACTCCTTGAACCCCTACTTTGTAAACCATCTCCTATTCAGAAAATCTTCACTTTGACTGACATCAGCTTTGCATATACGGCAAACGGCATTGCACCCATTCACGCACCAGTCAGCCAGACACACCTTAATGAAATAAACACACGGAGGCATATTGCTGTGTTTAAAATGGGAACATGGGTTATTAAAATGTATAATTGGGCCGAATTGGATTGATGACTAAACGCTGTGTCTTCCAACAATAAATGGGTGGCCCAAGTAGCAGATGGGGGTTCAACCCTTAGCTTAACTTAACTTAACTAACTTATATTAAAACCTTGGCATTAGAAATACAACCGATCATACCCACTAACCCGATAATGATGCACACCTTGTCCAAGTTCCATTATACTTTAGCAATTTATTACAGGAACGTGCCACATTGAAGCATCATTGGACAAAGATTAAAAATGGTGATAAACTTACTTTAATACACTTTTCAGTTTAATGCATGTATAATATGCACTTTACTTTAGTCACACACTTTTCATAGTGTGCCAATGCTTTGCATAATCTTGTGTTGCACCTGACTTCACATAGTGCATATTTTCTCTGTTATTTTCCCTCAGAAGATAATTTTATTAATAATATTTTCATGTAACAGTGTTACATTCCTTCATGTAATCTTCTATTGTGTCAAATAGTTTTTTATTTATTTTTGAATCTTTTCATAGAAACAATATTTCTCAGTGCATTAAAAAGACCATGTAAATAAATACAGGGGACAATGGTTACCTCCAACTGAAATTTTCCTTCTAAAGAAATGCAAGAGTAAATTCACGCAACTGTTTGACATTATTTGAATCTTTGGGCCCGATTCAATTAGCTTCGCACCGGCATTATTTGTGGTGCAAAGCTAATTATGCAAATTTTTGGGGGAAATTTTTATGTGCACCACATAGAGGTGCTCATAAAAATTAGCTTATATTTCATACAGTATATGACGTAAAAACGCACCGTGAGTTTTTTCCAATCATCGCGGCTAATTGAATCGGGCCCTTTGTCTATTAAAAATGTTCTTGAATCACTCTAAAATCATTGAAGAAATATTGTAGAAATCTTTATTTAAAAATATTAACAATAAACTGATTTTGTAATCAAATCTTCTGTAGAAAATGCATAAGTGCTTTTGAGAGTTCTGGGGCAAATCGAAAAGGTCCCTTATGCACATGTTGAACCATGTAGTAGTGAGTATTTTGGCATCTATTTAGTGCTGGAGGGTCCACTTGCCTTACCTGGATAAGATCAATTTGTGTAGTATCTATTGTGTACATGGGAAAACCAAGAGTATTCCCCGACACCTAGAATGAGTTTGGATGTCTAGCAATATGAGATATCTCCTGTTTTTGTCCTCAATGCCTCTTGAAATATGTCTATTTTGAGTTTATGGAAGGTATAATTTATTATTTAAAGTCATAAATCTAAACATGGTTGCAAGTATGTGGCAGTATCTTTAAGAAACCAGGGAAAGGAGTTGAAAAACCAGTGCCCAGAGTTGAGCATTCCAACTTTAATAGGGGGCCCCTGGGTGAGGGACTGGAGTGAGAGAGAGAGAGAGGGAGAACCACATAGGCCTGTAATACTGGTCTAGAGAATTTGTGGCAATGAGAACAGAAGAAAAAGAGATGTAATAGTCTGTGTGGTGAGGGGCCTTGGGTAGGTCCACGCAGACAATCCCTGTCTTGCAAAAGTGAGTCAAGGACAAAACAAAATAATAATAACAGCTGCAAACAATGGAAACACAATTTAAAACAATGATAATGACTTAAATCAGGTATGGATTAAACTATCATTCTTATATCCGTAGTAGATCAGGTAAGAGGTATACTGTAAGGGTTACATAATGGTAGTCCAATCAGTGGAGAGTGAAAATGTCCAAGGGGTCAGCTTCAGTGAAAGTAAAGATTCTATTCTTTCAACAGGTTTGTGTTGGCTTCCACAAATGAGATACTGTAGGTAAAGTTTTCCCAGTTCCACCTATAGGTGATGTCGCTGTCTCACACAACCAAAGTTCCTTACAAAATCCTGGAAAAGTTGGAGGTCACTCGTGTTTGTTGTTATCAGAATGTTGTGCGGCTCTTGTGATCTTTTCTTTATTTTGGAGGAAGTGCATTCTCAGAAGTCTCTGGGTGGGTCATAGTTTTGAGTTTCAGCAGCCAGTATATTCGATCAGTAGCAAGATCTCTGTCCTCAGTTCCGGGTATAGTTAAATAGACTGCATTACAGCATTTTTCTATTCATTATTATTGTTGCCAAGCAAGAACTTTGGGACTCTACTAGAAACTAGAGTGGCAGAGGACCGAGTTTATTCATCGGAAGATGACACAAATATTGATACACTGCAGGGAACTTTTCCTGAACAACAGTGCATGTTGCCGATTGGTGGTAATAATAGGTATCTAGCTTTGGTGCTGTAAATGTGCATTGAGAATTAATGTTGAGAAATGTCGCACCAGCTGGCATATGCTCAACTCTGCTTCGGGGTAATTTTGTCTTTATCATACCCAATTAGACCTCAGTCTAATACTAACATTTCTGTGTAACTGGATCATATAGACCAGTGCTCAACCTTTTTTCACCCTCAGCACACCTAAGCCCTTCCCAGAATTCCGCGGCACATCAACAGCAAAAATATACAAAAAAGCAGGAATTACAAAGTGCATACACAAAAATTACATTTAATTGTAATTTTCTTATTTGATACATTTAACATTGCTGCTAATATGTTTTTTTTCCTTATAACTAAAATTAACCATGTTAGCTTTAACTATGACTAATATTAAATTTAAACAAGCATTTTTATGGTGTATTATAATGTTATTTTTAACTATATCTAAAGTGTTCTTAAGATTGTATTCTGACGGACCAATGAGGAATAAGTTATTATGGCGCCAAGAACCCTTTTTTATTCCACTTACCTGTGTTCCCTGTCACACACACACACTGTGCCCTCTTCATCATACACACACACTGTACCATTTCATCATACATACACACACACACACACACTGTGCCCCCTTCATCATACATACACACACACTGTGCCCCTTTCATCATATACGCACACACACTGTGCCCCCTTCATTATTCACACACACACACACACACACACACACACTGTGCCCCCTTCATCATATACACACACACACTATCCCCCCTTCATCATACACACACTGTGCCCCCTTCATCATACACACACACACGCTGTGCCCCCTTCATCACACACACACTCTGTGCCCCCTTCATCATTCACACACTCACGCTGTGCCCCCTTCATCATACACACACACACGCTGTGCCCCCTCCATCAAACACACACACTGTGCCTCCTTCATCATACACACACTGTGCCTCCTTCATCATACACTCACTCACACTGTGTCCTCTTCATCATACACACACACACACGCTGTTCCCCCTTCATCATGCACACACTGTGCCCCCTTCATCATACACACTTACGGTATGCCCCCTTCATCATACACATACACGCTGTGCCCCCTTCATCAAACACACAAACTGTGCCCCCTTCATCATACACACACTGTGCCTCCTTCATCATACACTCACACTGTGCCCTCTTTATCATACACACACACACACTGTGCCCCCTTCATCATACACACACACTGTGTCCCTTCATCATACACACACACTGTGCCCCCTTCATCATACACACACACACACACACACACACACTATGCCCCCTTCATCATACACACACACTGTGCCCCCTTCATCACACACACACACTGTGTCCCTTCATCATACACACACACACTGTGCTCCCTTCATCATACACTCACTCTGTCCCTTCATAATACACACACTGTCTCCTCTGCTTCTTTACTTACCTTTTATTACCTCTTATCTTTGATGTCTTCTCCCTTCCTCCGCAGTGCTCCCTTGCTGTCTCTCCCTTTCTGCCACAGTAACATGATGCAGCAGTACTGGTAAAACAGTGCTCCTATGGTGCCCCTGTAGGACCAAATCTTTTTTTTAGAAGGGCAGTGACCATATAGGTTAGTTCACTGCCATTCACAGTAACAGATTTGGTCCTACAGGGCTCCCTTAGAAGTCTGTATAACCAGTCCTATTGTGTAATAAGCCCAGCTGCATATACAGCGGCACAGGCTCAAAAAAAAACTTTGTTGTGAGAGTCTGATCTCTCTCGGGACAAGTTGTAAAGCAAGTGGGACAGTCACCCTAAAGCAGAACTGTCCCGCTGGAATCAGGACCATTGGGAGGTATGGTATATAGACTTTATACCAGAAATATCATTATATACTAGCAGCAATATCTAAACAATACCAAAATATGACATTCTTTGTTTATATTTTTTTATTAGAATAAAACATAATCTTACTTTTGGCTTTATAATGGAGATAAGATCTTGATGGAGAGCAGCTTCATACAAAAAACCATAGTGCTCTGTAGACTCAAATGCAATTCCGAACATTCCGATGATGTTAGGATGAGTTGACAAGGAGAGCGCCACACAATATTCATACAGGAAGTTCTGACGCTTAGTTAATGTCTTTGGTAAGAGCTTTAAAGCCATGGGTGTTCCTTAAAATATATGAAAATTATTATTTAAAAAAATAAAGAAATGTAAATTTAGTTGACATGACATGACATGAGTAGATCGCTTATATTCTTAAATATGGTCAAATAGCCTTGATGTATAAATAATATTCATTATTAAAATTACAGAAATAAAATGCTTGTTGCAGAATCAATTAGTCTGCACTTCTTTGAACACTTTAATAACACTACAATTTCAAGTCTAAGGGATGACTTTTAGATATGTAGGTAATTTGTTAATTATGAACATTACACTGTATGTACAGTCTTATTATTCATATCTAGTGAAAAAAAGAATGTGTGCAACTCTATGCTATCATTTTCCAGAAAAAACAAACAATATGCAATATAGTAAGACACTAATGGCCTGTTCTAGACTAAAGCATAAAAAAGCGCAAGGCATATGCAGCATATTCATAGCTTTAGTGAAGGAGGGTTAAATGCTACTGCTATCCCTTATAGGCTGCAGCAGATCCTGAATTTGTACATGCCTGTAAAAGGTCTGGAGTCAGAATCAGAGTCAAGGGGCTAGAAGAAGGGCATTGTAATATAAGAAAAGTCAGCAGCAGTCAGGTCAATAACCAGTCAGGCAGAAGCAAAGTACCAAAGGATGAGGCAAAAGTGAAGCCAACAATAATCCAATATCCAAGAAATACATATGTAAGCAGTAGGAAAGGCAGCAGCATTAAGACCATCGGGAGTACAATATGTTGGCATTCATAGTACAGGAACAAGTGAGGCTTATATAGGTAGTCTGGATTGTAGTTAGAACATGCATGAACATAAGTTTAACAGATAAAAAAAGCATTGAACATAAGGTAAAAGCCAGAAGATGATCAGAGGCAAGAGTCCTGGGTTCAGTCTCTGATAGTGAAATGCCCTTTGACTGGTGCAAATATTTAGCTATAAACTGTTTACTTATGCTAACATTCTGTTCTGGATCCAGCCCCATGTGTGGAACATGACCTTACTATAAATTGACTAAATTTATCCACTCCATCCCTCTGACATGAAACCCAACTAAGTGCAGGCAGATGCAGCTGTAAGGTGATTCCTTGCATTTGTGTGTGCTTCTGTTCAGAGATACTTTAAGCTATCTAATATATGTGTCATTTCAGCTACAATAAATCAATTAAGGTTGCAATTTTGACAAGGACAAAATCAATAACAATACAGTCAATACAATAAGATGAGCTGTTTCTTTGTTTTACATGCCTTCACAATTATTGTGATGGCATGCAAAGGCACTCACCCGTCTCTGCCCTCAACGCCAATTTTCAGCCAGGGCATCCTCTTCCTGCATGTCCTGCATGGTTGGATTGAGGGCCATGTGGGCCTGGGGCAAAAAAATTATCACACTATATAGCATACTTAGGAAAAGGATGTAAGTCCCTGACATTCATCCTTATTCAAAGACCTGGAGATCTTCAGTGTGTGGGGGGCCTGTTTTCAGATGGAGGCCTGGGACTGTAGTAGTAGTAGCACCATAGTTAATCTAGCCCTGATGTCCTTATGTGGCAGCATACAAATTAGCCATGTGGGAACACGGCCCGCAGCTTCCCCTCTGTGTAGGCTTAGCACCGAGGACACCAGCCAATCATTATAGCAGAGGAGAGGGCTGCTGGCCCTTCCTGCAATTGCTGAGTGACTTTTGCTTGTGTAACTTTCCCTCCTGTGTTGTCTTCCCTCTGTGTTCCTGCCACCTGTTTACCTGCCCTCTGTGTTCCTGGTGCTCATTGCCTCATTCCTGCCCTTTGAGAGATTGTGATTGGTGGGTCTGTGAGTAAGTCCCATGTCTCAGTTGCGTGTTGTCTGTCTTGCTTCGACAATCTTCATCTTGCCTATTATCCTAGGCCCTGATCCAGAGTTTTAGCGGAAGCACAAAGCGGATCCACTAAAACATACAATTCAGAGGTGCTTTAGAAACATGCACCTTTGATTTGGCCGCAGAAAAACTCCAACCGCAGTTTTTTTTTTCTTTTACAACAATAATAAAATTAACCCCT